>JAFVLL020036134.1:0-34341 GCA_021397915.2 Tor tambroides | reverse complement strand
CACTCTGAATGACATAGAGGCGCTCAGGCAGGGCTCCGTATTTACTGGCTGTGATGTTGGTCATCTCATCCACTACTACAGGGCAGAGGGGGTCTTCTTTGACCAAGGTCCAGGCCGCAACCAGTCTCTCCTCCAAGTTTTTGTGCACGCTTATGTCGACGTTGTTTGCAAAGACCCAAGCATCTATAATAAAACATAAGAATTTTGCAAGTTACATAACATTTATCACCTAGTGCTCTACATTTAAAGTACTCTTAAGTGCATTCTAGGCATTGTTTATATCAACCCATACTGTCATTATTGCATCAAGACAACAGCATATTATGTGAAATATTATTGTCATTACCAGTTGCATGGGCTTCTGCAAGGTAAACAACGAGGAAATCTGCCACATCACTGAAGTCCTTGACAAGTTGTTTGAACTCATCAAGCTTGTAGAAAAATGGGGGTCATGTGCAGCTTCCGAAACTCAGAACCAGTGGATGGTTCCCTGTGAAGAAGACTGCATCAGTAACAGTGTTGGGTGTAAGGCATCACTAAGTAATTACTGTAATTTAAGTAAGGGATTACTCTTAATTTTGCTGTAATTTAATTACAGTTACTTTTGATGTAATTGCATTAAATACTATATAGACTAAAAAATGAATGTTTTTAATGTAACATCCCTTTAAATACTTTGGTCAAGTCAATTAAATTCAATTAAATTAAAAGAGTATTTAGTAATAATTTAAGAAATGTGATACTTTTTAGAGAGAGTAATTAGTACAGTAACCTAATTACACTGTTGAAAATGTAATAGCTATTAATTAATTACTTTTTTTTAGAGTAACTTACCCAACACTGATCAGTAATAAGTAATAATAACTAAAATTAAAAACAAAGAAAAAAATAAATATTGGCAAAGACCCTTACACCATGCCCTAACTACACATAATGTGACAAGATTCCACACTAGATGCGATGCAACAACGCGACGCAACAGAATCACTCACTTACCAAACCCGGAAAACAGGTCTCAATGCTTCTGCTTGTCGGAGAATGTGTTAACAGCTGTATTAACCCTTGTGTTGTGTTCAAACCCCTATAACACTTATGGTGTTCCCAGTCAAAAATGACCGGCCCACAAAAAATAGCTTATAAATCTTGTTATGCAATATTTTCACCACATATTGGTATCAATCTTTTTTCAGCTCGTTTTCTTTCAATTAGGACTGGTTTTGTATTTATTTTTGGAACTGACTGATCGTAGGCCTCATTAATCTCAGCCTAGGGTTAGGGTTAGGGTTCTTGTAGCAGGAGGCAGTACCTGTAACCCAGTCAGGTTGCACAGGTAGTCCAGCTCCTCCAGGATGGCACATCCATATGTGCCATCACAAGGAAGTTTGTTGTGTCTCCCAGCACAGTTTCAAGAGCATGCAGGAGATGCCAGGAGAGAAGCCATCACACGAGTAGAGCTGGACAGGGATGTAGAAGGGCAACAACCCAGTAGCAGGACCGGTTTCTGCTACATTGGGGAGGAACAGCAGGAGCACTGCCAGAGTCCTACAGAATGACCCCCAGCAGGCTATAGGTGTTGCATGTCTCAGACCAAACTGTCAGAATCAGATTTTATTAGGGTTGTATAAGGGCCCGATGTCCTGTAGTGGGACCTGAGCTCACAGCTTAGCACCATGCAGCTCGATTGCCATTTGCTAGAGAACACCAGAATTGGTAGGATTGCCACGTTAGCCAAAGGTTCCCTTACTGCTGTTAGGTACGGGTATGAAATCCTCAGAGCCGCTGTCAGACCTTATACTGGTGCAGCCCTGGGTTTCTCTTGGTGCATGATAATGCCCGGCCTCAGTGGCTACAGTGTGCAGTTTTTAGATGACAATGGCATTGATGCCATTGACTGGCCCTCACGTTCCCCAAACTTGAATCCAATTGAGAACCTGGATATTATGTATCAGAGTATCCAATATTGCTGTGATGAACTTCATGCAAGTTGGATCAGCATGTAACTTTAGTTTTTTTACACTGATTTTTTGTGTGATTTTGAAACATGAGGGTTAAATAATGGTGATATAGACCTTTAAGGTAATCAGTTAAACTAGCTAACATTAGATATTTTTATTGTTGACGTTTTATTCAATTTTTTTAATATCTAAATGTTAGTGAACAGAATTAAAAAACACTTTTATGTATCAACTCTTGATGGAAATTGGTTATGATCATTTTTGTTTCTACACTGAGGGCATCTTGTGTAAAACAGCTTCATATTTAACGAAGCATATGCAAAATGCTTGAACCAGAACCGGCGACACCTGTTTAACAGAATGCGGAAGTCTGTTGCGCATAAACCCTTATAAGCGCACTGCACTCCCAACGAAATGGACATGTTTATAATCTAATTCATAATATTAAACTTTTTAACATTATTAAAAGTACACAATGACTGATAACATTTATTATGGAATACACTTGTTGGTTCGCATTGAGTTCACAGTTTTAATGTAGCCTACATGTTTGCCTTCATTTAGTTTCAAGATCAATGATCTTGTTGGATTGGTCTGTGGGAGTAGTCGAACTGGTGAAGTCCGAACTACCGAGGATGCAAGTCCGAAATTTGCATACTTGGTATTGAGAAACGCGCAGACCTAACGCTATGTCACCAGACTATTTGCCTAATCTTCTGGGTACTTTGGATCGCGATGGAAACCAGACAGCAACAGGTCTAGGGGAAAAAAAGTTCCTGGGACATATTGTTCCAGGTAATTTTGGTGGAAAAGCGCCTTATGTTTCACAGAACTAATCGTTGCCTGGGTTGCGTAGGCTACGTATATGTGGGGCGGATCTGTCAAAATAGGGGCGAGACCCTTTTGGGCTATAGGGGCGTGTTTGTTTTGGTGATTTCAAATATCAACGTTGGCTTCCAGAAATCGCTTACCCTGCCTTTAATGAATGTCAGAGAAAAGAAAGTCGGACCCCAGTCCTCGTATCTGAATTTGGGATTTTGGGTCATCGTAAACTTCTCTGCCATTTTTAGATGGATTTTCCTCATCAGTCCCGGGGAAACGAATGACAGGAGTTTCAACAGAGTCATTTTCGCGATCGCAAATAATATCATGGCCACAGCTGATACATAAACAGAAAGTTTTCTGAACGCATACCCCACTGTGGTCCCCATCGCGAGAAGAATATATCAGTCCACGCGTCGTGGCGCGAGCACTACATGAACAACAAAGACATCAAACTTTGCCTGTGTTGTAGCAAAAGCTTACCGTCCTCCACACCACAGCAATGTTACATCACGCCAAAATTCAAGATCAAATCTTACTAGGGCAAAGGCTTTGCTCATTATTATTAATTAGGTCATGTTGGCGTTGCTAACCTTCCTGGAACTTAATATTCATAAGGCTTTGTCATAGCAGGATTTGTTGATTCGCCAGGCGACCAGCGACCACTCGCCTTTAGCAAACAGCTGGGCTACTGGAAGAACGTCACGCAGCGTAATTAATATTCATGAAGCCACCTTCGCCATAGTAAGATAACTTGGCCCTGTGCGTTGATTACATGTAAACGGAAACTTTCTTTTGTATTTGGATCATAGTGGACCTATTTTTCGGTTTAAAAAATACCCTATAGCCTAAATACCACATTGTTCTTTTGTATTTTTTTTTTATATATAGGCCTATAAAAAAGTTCCATGGTCTTTATAATTATTAGGCCGACTGACGTTTTAATATTAGGCTAGTTTCTAAAAATGTCCATAAGATGTCACTGTTGATATGTTTGACTACAACACTTTTCTGTTGTTTTTGCCTTTTTCACAAATCACTATTTTTTTTTATCATACTCTCTGCGATTCTCTAAACCGAAAGTCAGAAAAATAAACATAAGGTTGTTACGCTAGTGGCACATCATCCTCCAGGTAATTAGCCTAAGAAATATTTATTATTGATCTGTGTACTCTCAATGATCTTGTTTTGTCTATTACACAATAGGTCTTAAATTATTTGTTGCTGTGTGATGACGAATCTCATCTCTGTCATGGCTTGATTATCTGAGGTAGTTGTACAGGACTGTTTTAGCTGTATAAATGCAAATTATTATTCCCAGTTTGAAATGGCTCGAAATCATCTTCACTACTCCCAAAACATGCATCCAGTTTGTTCCCGATTGGTCCCTCCCCTTTCAGCAGTATATATTCATTGGCACTTCGAGCTGTCAATCAAAGCAGGGACGCATGTTTTGCTTTTCAGAATTGATGCTATAGAAAACTCATAAAATTGCTGCTGAAACAGGAGAGAGGATGCGGTCGGTAAGAACACATTTAACAGCCTGTTGGACGCAGAAGTTGAGAGTCATCATTAATCAGTCAAAATATCCTCTCTTTCTTGCTTTGGAGGGTTTAAATAGGTAGGCTATGTTTTAAAAATTTTCTACAACATATGAAAACATTAAATATTCAGTGTGTTTTACTGTATTAGGCTATAAAAAGATTATTGGCTGTATGCTTATCGTGTTGCTTCAGAGTCCTTTGAGAGCTGTAAGAGTTTGTTCTTTCAAGTGCAGTTCAAGTTCTTGATCCTTCATCCCACAGGTAGAAGAAGCGATAAGGACTATTATTGTATGGGAACTGACATGCACACTTGGAAGTCAGAGGTCCAGATGCAGAAATCTGCCGCGCTTATTGGGATGGTCAGTCATCAGACAGATTTCACCGAGCTCACTTTCTCCATGTTCAGCAGTAAAACAGACATCTGCCCGAAACGCGTCCCTGCTGACGGCTGTGGCTCGAATCCCGCCTCGATACAGATGCGCTGCGGATCAGAAGATCTCAAACTCCACGCGCATCACACCTCCAAACTTCACTGTTTCACCATGTCCCCCGGAGAGGGTATGTACCTGCGGACTTTTGTCTTTACGGGTGTATATATTTTTTTAAACATTTTTTACCCCGGGATTTTGCAGTCTTAACCTGGTTTATGGATTAAAATTAACCCAGCTATGGCTAAGCATAATTAAGAATGCAAATATAAAATAGCAATAAAAATATTTAGCATTAAAATAAATTTAGCTTACAGCGGCTTCTGTAACGTTTAATTGAATATATGCTAAATGACAGTCTGCACAACAGAGCCTAAAGCCATTAGTTTTTGGAAACCTTTAATGGTTTTAAAATATATATTAAGAAAAAGAATAGAATAAATGAATTTATAATAAATAAATAAATATATAATAATAATATAAATAGATTATAAAAACTAAAAATGAATAAGGCTACATACAATTTGATGTATTGGATGTATTAATTTAGTTGCATAGCAGCACATTAAAAATCAGACAGAATTTTACATTTGCCGAAGAAAATTTAGTTAATGCAGATCTTGTCCTTTCAGGGAAAGTTTATACACTCTTTACCTTACCTGTTTCGAACTGACATCTATATATGGTGATATATTAGAGTGTGTAATAATACGTGGGCGTAATTTACAATAACGTCTAAGCGCAAAAGAAAAATTGTGCACATCGTCATGTCGCGGTGTATTTTGCCACAATTCGACACCGTTCCTTCTTGCTAGAGGTTATCATGTCTTGACAAAGTTAAATGTGTCGCGGATAGCCTAGTAAGGGGAACTTTAAAAAACAAACTGTTAAATAACAAGGTTACATTAATCTCGCACGGTTTGTCTTTTGACAAAATACTTGATTGCGTTAAGCAGACTACATTAATTCTTTATTATATCCCTTATTGGGATAGTTCACACACAAATTAATGTTCTGTTATCATTCTCACTTTCATATTGTTCCAAACTTTACTTCATTACTTTTGTGGAACATCTTGTTTCATACACTAAAAGTGAATAGTGTCTGAGGCTGTCATTCTGCCTAACATCTTCTGTGTTCCACAAAAGAAAGACAGTCATACAAGTTTACCCATACAGCATGAGGCTGAGTAAAGGAGAATACCATGATATTGCACTGGGAGATCACTGCAGGCAAAACATAAAGAGTAATTCAGTAATCTCATTCATTTAGTCACAAAATCATCTTCATACTTGCATCTTACCATGCTATTTTCATTACAGAAAGAACACACATTCTATTGATTATTCTTTTCAGTATATGCATAAATGTGCTTAGATGTATGTGACACTCTTATCACAAGTCATGTTAGTTGTAATTAGGCATGCATCCCTCAAGAACAGGGCTCTCTGGTTTTGGACTAGGGTGGTCACCCTGTTTAGATGATGCTACAATGGCGTGGGATTGCGGGGGTTGGCAAAGCTAACCGCTTACTTCAGCTTTTGATTATACAAATTTGACTTATATTAGTAATCATACCTTGTCACAAAAGAGAGTCAGAGGGTTTGATTATGACGTTTGCCTGACAAATTCAAACCAAATGTTTGTCTCAGCATTTATGAGACTTGGGTCCACAACTCGCCCCCGTCCCAAGTGAATCATTTCAATGTCTCTCAGATGTATTTGACAGAACGGAGCACTGATAGTTTAGATATGCCTATTTGAGCATCATAATTTACATACTGGAAAGGAATGGAATTGGACTTTTGTGCAATGTTTTGAATTAAGCATGTAGTGTGTTGCATGATCTTGTTGACATGTTTCAGAGAACAGGTTACAGATAATATCTCACTCGTTTTACACGTGCAATGATTTTTAAATGTTAAATAAAAGAATATCACTGCGATCAAACATTTATATGATTCTGCATTCATCTGTGAGTCTGTTTTTGAGTGTGGAGCACAGTTCATCCGTTAAAAATAGTCGTTGATCAGGTGCTCATTTCAACTGCAGTGGCAGAACATGCTTGATTGTACATTTTCTTCCACAAAGCTTCATTTACTGTACAAGTACTTAAACTTACCTTACCTATAAGTCCTACCTATTTCTGAAAATGGTGATTTTTGTTTTTCTGAAGAAGCATACTCTTTTTCACCCATTATTCTTGCACAGTTTTTTTAGTTGGCACATAGTGCTGCAGCTAATTTTCAGGTCTCAGTTAAGGATTTTTATACATTCAGGCCAATTGTTGGATTTATACTTATGCATGTCTACTTTTTTAAATGAGGCAAAAGTAAAAAAAATATATATGTGTGTATATGTACATATATGTCTGAAACCAGTATACGGCATGTGCTATACTAAATGTTGCTGTTTTCATTGTAAATGAAGCTGTTTAAGTTTATGTTTCTAAGACACTTATATAATTATGGAATTGTTTTGTAGCCAAGTAGTTTCAAGCTCTTATTTAGACAAAATTTTGTTGAAATGCCATGTGATAAAGTGATCTGGGAGATGCCTTTAATGCAGCAGCATTCGCATTATACCATACAATTCAGCAAGATCATGAGAAAGTTATGGCCATGCAACCAGTGAACTGGCAAGGCATCGCACATCTACATGACGAACATCCTAAGAACGCAGCAATTGTCCAATGGGGCAAAATCTCTCTACCATGCCTAATTAAATTGTTCTTTGGCGTTCTGTGTCCTGGATAAGTCAACTACTGATTTGTAGTGCATTGGTAAATATAGTCGGATCATTTTTCATTGAATCAACACATTTCCAATTTCTGAGCTGACTTCATCCCATTAAGTTACCTTAAAAACTGCAGTGTCATTTTTCAGTAAATGAAATTATGATATCAGAGTTGCTGTGATTGTCCGTGCTTGTGTTGTTTTTTTAAACACAAGGTAATACTTAGTATTCACAGACAAACTCCCACGTCGAAGTGTTGATTCAGCTCATGAAAAAATGAGTAATTGACTCTAAAGGGAGTCATTGGTATAGTGTTTCGGGTTTCTATGGCAATGCGTGTACTCCCACACACATATACAAACTCAGCACCGTTTGGTCACTCTGTAAAATGTGGCATTTGCACTCATTGTTGAATTCCTATAGCTTGATGAAGTTTCCTGTGCTTGCCTGACTGATAATCAGTATGTCTCAGGATGTGTGGTGTGGTGCTGCCATTATTGACTGTTTAAAAAAGTATTAAAACCCTAAGATTGATCAGATTTATAAGTTCTCATTCAGGTGATTTATAGGTGGATGCTTTATATACAACAACTGGCTTTATTGCTTCCTGTAAACATGTGTTGTCCACAAGATTGCTTTGTTTTAGTTGCTGTGGCTGATTGCACTCAAGTTTAAAAAAATGTTGACGTCGGTGGTTGCATCACTAGTAAACCGTTGTGGGCTGCGCAATTACCTGCTCTCGCCTGAGCATTTTTCGTTCGTTTCTCTGGTCTTTGGGCTTTCTCTTTCACACTTACACACACTTGATCTCTGTGCAGTTGTGCTCTCACTCTCACACATCTTCCTCAAATGTGGCCCACGTCTTTTGGGGAACTCCTATGACATCAGAATGAGGCATGGATAAATTGATTGTGTGGGGAAACTGTAATGTTTGCAGCTTGTTCCATTGATTCACAAAGTCCTCATGATCAGTGTGCAGTGCTATTTCATCCTGGTCGATGACATCACTGAGTAAACCTTTAACAAGTGAACATTTTTCAGTGTCAGTCACCAAGCCTTTGAGAGCCAGCTTGCTGTAATGGAAGCCATTGAATCATTTCTCACAAACAGGTCTCTAGAGGACCGTCTCGAGTGTTGATTCAGCTTCATTTGGTTGGGAGTTTACGAGCTTATTTTTGAGAGAAAGATGCGGTCGGTGAGGCATAATCTGCGGAAAAAGTCTGAAAAACGTTTTATAATCTAATCGAGTAGCGTTTGATGAAAGCTGCTCTTGTGGTTTTAGAAGATTACAGCATCTGACGCTCAATCATTATGGTTTGGGATCATTCCGTTGTTGTTTTTCAAATAATATGTAAAACCTCAACCTACTTAATCAATCCTGAGGTAAAACATTCAGACGTCGACGACCTTTATTGCTGGTTGGATTATAACTACAATTTAGGCTTTTTATGGCACCTGTGATGTCATAGCTATGTCCAGTTTTGTTTTATTTATTTATGCTTGTGGGATGTGTAATAGCAAGCCAAAGAAACGGCCTGAATCATCCTTCATTTCAAGGGCACCCTTGCCCTGCCAATACAACCCTCAAACCAATAATTCTGTTAAAAAAAATATTATCTGGTTTGAATAAGTGTCGAAATATCGCTGGAATACCAGAGGAAATGTGCTCTGGACCTGGGCTTAAACGGAGGAAAAACAGAATTGGCTTCGATGTGTCATCATAAAATGTATTTTTAGCTTGGACCATGTCTTGAGAATCACTCATAAAAATGCGCCCACACTCTCCAACCTTTTTTCCTTCTTGCTTTTTGATAGAGGGGTCGAATTCCTGCCTCATGTGAAATGGATCTGATTGTTTTGCCTACTCGCTCTGTCTCCCTGACTCCGTACTGAGATGAAGGGGCTACTCGCTCTCGGCCTTTGCCAGGGGGACATGCCACAGCTAACCGCACATCTACATGGGCCGAATTACTCATGCATTTTTAGACGGCAGCAACTGCGTCTCCAGACTTCTCAGCGCGTGTGACCGTGCACGCGGGTGGTTTTTTGATTTACATTTCAACAGTGGCACTTGCTGTTCTTGGCCCAATGCTGGTTTGCTCCATCAAAGAAAAATCCTCTTTGTGGCGGCATTGATCGCGAGGCCTAAAGCGGACACGATGGCCCCGGCTTCCTGAAGCGGGACGCTGCAAGATGGCTAGGTGGCCGTGACCCTTTGTATCCACTGTTGATTTAGTGTTAAAGGTGACGGATGGCGATCGACACCCCGCTGGTCTTTGTACCAATACAGCTGTTTTTATCCTACTCCGCCCAGTTCACTTGCCTGTTTAATAGAACATAAATATGGATACCAAAACTAGTGCCAAGTTCCCTGGTGGGTCTTTTATTAGAATAAGTATTATTCTTTTATATCGAGAAATACCACGAAGATTACAGCAGATTCTCGGTACAAACAGAATCTGGCCCCACAAACCGCCTTTAATTTATACAGAGGACGTAGTGAATGTAGACAGATTCATAAGGCATTTTCTGCCAGTCCTTAGACCTTATTTACAAGTCTGGGCACGTCAGCCGTCCAATCGAGCGCTGGCTTCATCCCAGTGGTCAACATTTATTCCTTCATTAGCAGAGAACAGAAATCATTCCAGTAGGCACGGTTATATCCTCTCTGTTGTTCAGTAATTTCATCGTGCCAGGAAGCTGCCATGGGGCAGTGCCCATTCGGTCTGCGTTCTGATTGGCTGGAATGACCCTTGAGGACTATGAAATACATTATAAAGTCTAATAGTGCAGTTTATATACTTTATTGCTGGTTGTTAATAAAGCGCAGGGTTCTGGAAGAATTAGTTATTCTCTCGTCCTCTAGTGATCCAACACCAACCGAGTGTAATATAACATTACGCTCAGGGATTTCTGACGGCTAATAACCTGACATGGGCCCTGAATGCAGATTGTTTAGAATGAAAACACTTCACTTTTACGAACAGATCTGGATTATGTGATGGGAGCCATTCGTCTTTAAAATCATTGAAGGCTGTAAATTTGATATATTCATACTGTTGTGTGTGTAACGATGGTTGAGAAGGGAACGCTAGTAAGATGAAGAACCTTTGCGTAATATATTGTTTTTCATTGCCTTTTTGTCTAGTAAAGTTCTTCTACGTACAGCCACAGAAATAACATTTCACCGCCTTCCCAGCTGAGCATGTGTCAAGTAAACTTGACCTTCTGCAGTTCAAAGGCCAAAAAAAGGAACTGACAGACATTAATAAATATTCCAAGAAAGACCGTTTGCTGTGAGCACATAAAAATACCACTAAAATATCATTTATGTCCTCATTTTCTTCAACAAAGCTAATATTTTTGTGAATACCAGACATCATGGAGTGGAACTAATAATTTTGTGCTGTTACTTACTGAAATTTTGTCACGTCTAGCGACAGTCCAATCAGATTCATCTGACCTTCAGGCCTGAAAGTTTTTTCTAGGCATTTCAGAACAGTCTACAGTCACGAATCAGTAAGCTTTGCGCATTCCTACTTCCTGTTTCCGTCGAGCTGCTGTTGGATTACTCAGACGGAGACATGCTCAGAGCGAGGTTAAAAGAACACCGAATGTTATTAAACTTTTCTCTGTCAGACAATTCTGTCGTCTCATCTCCACACAGTGCTCTGGGGTGTTTGCTCAGACTTAAAGCATAATTGAAATCAGCAGTTTGGCAGGTTAATATTTGGAGAAAAAGATGCCGGTGAATGATAAGAGGACACAATTTCCCACGACACAGACTGTCCGATCTGTTTTTTTCCTGATCCTTCACTTTGTTTTTACGTTATGGGAATTTTTATGCGAAATACAGGAACTTTTGAACTTTTTGAGTTCTTGTGTGTGTGTGTGTGTGTGTGTGCTGTTGCTCTATACATAAATGTAAATTAATTTTATGTTACATGTATTTATTTATTTTACTTAGGTTACATATTTATTTTAAAAATAGACATAAATTAAGAAAACTGTTACTTGGGAATAACCATTTAGAATTATTTCAGACTAGTGCTTATTCATAACTGGTTACATAACAGAAATAAATAAATAAACAGAAATGAAAAGAATTTGATTCCGTTAACCATCTGCATGGTTACACTGATGCCGATGGAATAACATGCTTAAATACTCTGGGGTTTATTTTGCATTAGGCCTATTTATTTAATGATTTGCAACAGAATGCACAACAAGAAACAATACTTCCTAACAATGATTTTTTTGCATCATTGAATCAGAAATGTAAATGTAGTCCAGCTCCTGAATTAATAGCTTGTATGTTACTGTGCTTGAATCAAAAACATACAGTGCAATCAGTTGTTCACCCAAAGATTAGTGTGCATTGATTAATCGATTATTTAAGATTAAGTAATTGTGCAATGATTAGTGTGCTGTGCCTTTAAGTGGCACTATTGTGCTGTATAGAGAGAAAATGGGTAAAGAAGTTTTTTTGAGTTGAGCAGCTCATAAATAAAATACCAAATATAACTACAGTGACCAGGGTTTTTTTTTCTGAATTTTTAAAGGCAGACATGGGGAAAGTTACACAGTGTAGTCCAGAATACATTACTTATACAGTGTGTGCTGTTGTTTTTAATGGCTCAAAAACATACAGCACAACCAGTATAGTCTGATTTGCAAAAAAATCAGACTATGCTGCCAATGTGTTGTTAAGGATACAATTATTTATAATAAAAATAATAATAAAATTAATAGTAAACTATGTTATCATGTTTTTGTTTTGCTTTGTTTAATGTATTATAATAATCAGTTATTGGTCTTGCATTTGTTTACTACCTCTAAAAAGTCATTAAAATGTCATTAACATGTTGATAAACCTTTTGGGTGAACTGTTTAAATTTATTTATTTATTATTGAAATTCACTTATTATTCATACATGAAATGGCATTTTTTTTCAAATAGTTATTTCTTAAAACACTGTAAGAACACTGTTTACTATTCTCTTCTCTACCTGTCACTGCATGTAGAACTTGCATTGTCTTTTTTTAAGTAATTGGTGATTGGTTCAGTCCATTAATTTGTGCAGCTTAACAGAAGCCTATATTGCAAAAAAAATTGTGACTGGTAGGTTTACAGTGCATTTTCAGTGTGTTTCCTATAAATCCCCATCTATCTAGCCTTATCGCTGAAACTATACTCTCAGTGCCCCAGCACTGTGCTGCCCACTTTATCAGTGTGAATCCAGTTAATATGGATGCCAAATACTGTAAATATGCAGTTCAGATGCAGAATGTGTGACGGACCTTACAGTTTAACGCATAAAGAGAACCAAAATCCCTAATAAAGCATTTGAGATATGGTTGCAATAGCTCATGAGAAAGCAGAGCATGAGAGGAGAGAGACTAATGCGTCCCGGCCCTTTAACAGGATGAGAGGAATTTGAGGAATGAATGTTGACTTCAGCTTTTTACAATTTGCACTGAGTTTGCTGACTTATCACCTACCACAAATATTTCCCCCACTATTTCACCCTTTAAGCCCTCACCACAATCTCACAGATGAGTTTTCCAGTACTCGGCCTGTGCCAAACTTTCCACTGGAGTCACCCCTTTATGTGCATGTGTGTGTGTGCGAGAACATACTCATCATGCTGCAGCAAATGTACCATAAACGTTAAGATAGTTCTCTAGTGTTGACATTCCACTGTCAAACGTTCCATTAATATGAGAAATAAGACATCCCATTATGGCAGACTGCTCGATTTTTCTTTCAACCAGGCATGTGCTTATAGAATGCATGGGAAAACCCTTTCTGGGTGCTAATCAATTTGACTATACTATCACTTTAGACACTTTAAGATATCTAAGGGACGCTACTGCTGGCAGTCAAAGACAAGAACATCACCGGTACTGGAAAAATGGGAAGTACGCCTGGTGACCTCCAGGTCACATTTGTAAGTGACAGAGCGAGGAATCCGTGTTGAGCGCGTCTGTCACACGTAACCTTCATGTCTCATGCACGGGTGTTTCTTATTGAACTAACACATGCGAGGGAGGTTAGACATTGCTGGATCTTATGGAAATGGAAGCGATGAGTGTGTGTGTGTGTGTTCAATATCTCCGTGGAGAAAGTGGAAACGAAAACAATCTCAGCCTAATCAGAACCAGGTCACTCTGTTGTCCAGGCCGAGCTTGACATTTACAGCCTTCCCTTGGCTCCACGTTCGCGCTTTACAGCAGGGCTGGTCCACGAAGCTACGCTTTACCATATAACTGATTTGCTAGCGCTCCTAAATCTACACATAAAGCAACGCCCGACTTCACAAGGTTCCTATTTAACTTGCCTCGGGATACCTGAAAACCTAACCTTCGTGCCCAAAGGTCACATCTTTCTTGGGGCTTAATTGGATTACAGGGCCGTTCATGTTGTAGGAATGTTCCTGCCTGGCGTAGATGGAGAGATATCAGCGTTATAACTGTCTGCTTACTGCACTCTACCTGACCCGAGCACAGCAGATGAGAGCTAGCCCGCTAATCTTTTGCAAATGCCGCTAGTCTCCAAGACCAGGCTTTCTCAAAGATGACCGAGTCAAAACAGCCCCTGTTTCTCAATGAGCCTCCGTCGAAAATATGTCTGAATCAAACAGTGACTAACACATACCTTCTGTCTGCGGGGTTACACTGCGAATGTGAGCGGGCCTTACCGGAGACGTTTGCGCTCATCTGGAGGCTCTGGTTTCTCTTTAGAATCGGCACACTTATTTTCAAGGATGTTACAGATTGGAGACAGTGGACTGCCTAGAGGATTGTATTGTCATAACAAGTCTGTGAGCCTTTACAGTGATTGACGTTTCTGCCAAGTTAACTCATGACGTCAAGAGAATTACCTAGAGAGAGTTATCCATTATCAATCATGGCTAATGATTTTTGTAAATTTGAATCCTTGTCATATGACCTTTAATAAAATGTGTCTATGGCTTTTTTTATAGCTTTAAAGTTACGTTTTAGAAATTTGAATTGTAAACGTGGTATTTAAGAGATTTGAACTGTTTTATGACATTTGATAGATTTGTGTTTTTAAACTGCAGATTTTTTGGAGGTGAAATTAGCTGTAAATATTCAGATTGTAATGTTACAGCTTCAAGTTTTACATTAAGAAGAGATATGAAACTTTAAAATGATAAAATTCATAACTCAAAAATTCTGATAATACAAAAACTAGCTCAACGGAGCATTTTGGCCAGTCACACTGCTAGTAAAATCTCTAGTTCAGCAATGAAACAACTTTAAAATTTGAATTCAAAACTATAAAATATACCACAAAAATTAAATTTTGTGAAATGTAAATTTACAAAATGTAAATTTCAAATCTTTTGTCATTTAAGTAGCTCTGTAAATGGCATGTCAACGGATGTGATATGTAATCTCTTCTGTTTGAATGTATGTCAGTGAAGGAAAATGGTGTAGTTACAGCTTCTACCAGCAGGGGCTGACAGGGCCATACTAATCAACTAGAGCTTGATTACTTGATGTATCCATATGGATCTTGACATTTACTTTAGTATTTACGCCAAATCACTCATTAAACTAGCAATCCCGTCTCTGTAATGTTACAACATGTTTTTACAAACATCTTATCAGTGAAGCATATGGAGAGAAATGACGTTAGACATGCAGCTTCATTTCGAAGGCCTTTTTGGTTCTCCCACGTTTCTTGAATGCCTCTGCGATTGGAAGCACGGAGCTTTCTAAACATGTTTCTCATTCCAGTTCACCAGATCGCTGCCAACCACACATCTTGAAAAGGACTTTGAGTTGTATTTTCATATGTTCTCTTTGTTTACATGGGGTTAGCCACATCTTCAGATCACTTTGTGCTTTAATTGACTCCATATAGTTTTGACTTGACTCCAGTGACAAATAGAAGGATTGTCTTTGAGGATTACTTGATGGCAGAAAAATGTAGGGAAGCCAGCAAAAGAAGACTTGCATAATAGCTTTCGATGTACATATTTTCGATGTTGTACATGTTTTCTCCTCATTATCTCAGTGACTTGTTTTGCTTGCATGTACTTTTTGATAAAACGTACATTACGCCAGAACGCTTAATGTTAAAAGCTGTTAAAATGATAAATAAGTGAGTCTTTGAGAAAAGGATTCAAAATGTGTGAGCGCTTGCAGAGCACAAACTTTAACCAGATGCGCCACTCTGAAATAAGAGCTTTCTTTCTTTTACTCCTTAAAAGTAAGTTTTAAAAGTCAAATTATGCACACAACCTTGACTGAACAAACAACAGTCCACATAAAGGAAATACATGACATATTTTTAGACCAAATCAAATCACTCCAAGGCAAAATGCGGTCAACTATAGGACGAACGACACTAACTACTGTAAAATATCTTGGTTTGTAGCATGTCATCTATAGGCTTATTAGACTTGCCGATAGACTGGCGATGCCGAGTTGACCACCGGCTGCACGTCAAATCGCGTTTGTACAGTTTGTAGATGCCAGCTTTCTACAAGCCTCAAGAGTTCTGAAAGCAGGAACCAAGTCCAATAATTGGCTAGCAAATCATTAGGATATGTACACTACTGCCAGCCAAAACTCACTCGTTTAAGAGCACACAAAAAAGGCCGTAGGAACCCACCATGGACCCATTTTTAACATGTTTGTATTAGCGATGATGTAAAATGGCAAGAATTCATATTTCGAGTTGTTTTTTCTCGCAAAGGAAACAAATATTTGCATTTCAAAGCTCTTTCAGAGTGAAATGAAAAACAAGCTCTTTATGGGTTTGGAGTCTTTTTTGGAAAAGTCTGGGGATGAAATGAATATGATTTATAGTTCATAAACGCACGGCTGATGCCAGGTTGTGTGAAAATGCTGGTGTTAAGTCATGCTTACAGCCCTGAGAGGAAATAAAGATCCACAAAACACTAGCTGACTGACTTGCAGAGTTGTTTATGATACATTAGCCAAACTCTGCAGCTCTGGATCAGGAATCGAACCGTGAAGTTGTTAGTTGAGCCATAACTCAAGGCATTTTGTTGTAATGACGTTGTTTACCACATGTAGTCAAGTAAAAGATGGCTATCAAGCAAGCAGAAAAAACACCCACTAAATGCCTGCACAGTGAGAATAGGTTTGCTCTTAAACCACGCTGATGGTGGGCCCGTCTCCTCAGCTGGATATGACACGCTGTCTGCATAAATACCCCTTTATTTACCACCTTCCCCTACAAACCCTTTCGCTGGACTAATATTGAAAGAATTTCCATTAAAATCACCCCATGATGCCCTGCTTTGCCTTTTTTTCGGTTCTTCAGCCCTCATTTCTCAAACCGGCAGCCGGCGTGTTATTCCTGACCAGGGGCTCCTGTGCTGACGGATGCCTTACCTTCTCTTCTCCTCTCTGGGGACGTCTGCATTGTGAGGGCCCCGTTTGATGTGTGATGATGTATATTGTCTGATGATCTGTCCCTTCTTGGGTTACCAGGGGCCTGAGCGGGACAGGAGTTGTGGGGAGCTATAAAAGGGGGTCGGTTTAGAATGATCCTTTGGTTTGTGAGGATGATACCCCCCAAAACAAAAAAGAGTCACATTGTTTTGCCCACTTCTGTTCAGGAACATGTGTGGTTTGAAACTCTATGCAGGTTGAGGGTGATTGAAAAACATAGGCATCCCTGTGAATGTATTCTGAGAATATGAAATGTGATTGTTAGGTCCCCTGTGCTTATTTCTAAACTTCACAAGTCAGTTATTTTACATATTAGACATTGGGTTGTTTAATTATACAATAACATTTCTATATCAATTTGTCTGCATCATTTAAACACCTTATTCGGAAGATTGACTCTATAGAATATACATTTACAGTACCGTTTAAAAGTTTGTTTTTTAAATGTTTTATATGATCATTTATTTGATTATTTTTGGAAATATTATTACAATTTAAAATAAGTGTTAAATAATTTAACACTTTAAAATAAATTTAAAATAAGCAGCCATTACTCCAGTCTTCAGTGTCACATGATACTTCAGAAATCATTCTAATAGGCTTTTTTGGTGCTCAAGAAATATTTCTTATTAATATCAGTGTTGTGCTGCTTAATATTTTTTTGTGGAAACTGTGAACTGCCATGATTCTTTGATAAATAGAAAGTTCAAAAGAGCAGCAATTTATTTAACAAGAGCAGCATATTTTTTATAACAATATAAAAATCATTTTTTTTAATTGAAAAAGGGTGCATTAAATATAAGTATTAATATATACTATTATGTATTTTATATTATTTATAAATTTGTATTAATTTAATTGAATTATATATATATATATATATATATATATATATATATATATATATACATACAGTTCCCTCCAAAAGTATTGGAACAGTAAAGACAAAATTGCTCTGTTGGCTGTGGAGTCAAGTCATTTACAAATATGATTAAAAGATGAATATGAGATAAAACTACAGAATGTCACATTTTATTATTGGGTGATTCAACACATAGATGTTTTACCAGCTGAGAAGTTCAGCACTTTTAGAGTTTCATCCCCCTATCTGATGTGAGCATAAGTATTGGAACCGTTGCCTCACAGGTCTTTCAGTGATCAGCTGTGTCCTGTTGCATTAATTCTTCAGATATTAAAAGCAGGGAATGTGTCGTATCAGTTATATCCATTACATCTGCATTCTGAATCTTGCATTCGATGATGACACACACAAACCAGGATGAAGACGAGGGAGCTGACTTTGAGAAAAAAGCAAGCAATTTGGATGCTAAAAGAAAAGAGGAAGTCAGTTTGAGCTATAGCAAAAACAAAGGGCATGGAGAAATCAAGAGTTTGGAAACCACCAGCGACACCAGCAACCAACAACTACCTGATCGGCTGAGAAAACAACAGTAGTTGATGACAGACAAATCATAAAAGCTGTAAAATGAACCCTAAAAGATGTGTCTGTAAAATCACCAACAACTTCCAGAAAGCTGGGGTGATGCTCTGACAATCTACTGTCCTCAGGAGACTCTGAAACCTCTGACCAGCACCAAAAATAGAAAGGCAAGAGCACAAAGGTGAGCCAGAAGAGTTTTGGAACTGTGTTTACGAACCGATGAGACAAAGATGAACCTTTATCTAAGTGATGGGAAAGCAAAAATGTGGAGAAAAAAAAAAGGGAACTGCAAATGATTCTAACCATACAGCCTAATCTGTAAAGCATGGTGGAGGTGGTGTCATGGCATGGGCATGCATGGCTGTATCTGGAAAAGGCCCTCTCAACTTTACTGATGACTTAATGTATGATGACAGTAGCAGAATGAATTTGGAAGGGTACAAAACCATCTTGCCTGCCAATATTCATGAAAATGCCACCAGATTCATTAGGAAGTGCTTCATATTGCATCAGGACAATGACCCAAAACACCCGGCCAGTTCAGTCAAGGAATTTATAAGGGCAAAGAAATTGAAAGTCTTAGATTGCCCAAGTCAATCTCCAGATTTGAATCCAATTGAACATGAATTTCACCAGCTGAAGAGGAGAGTAAAGGCACAAACTCCCCAAAACAAGCAACAATTGGATATGGCTGCATTAAAGGCTGGGAAAAGTATTTCAAAGGATGAGATCAAGAGTCTGGTGATGTCTATGGGTCACAGACTCACTGCTGTGATCAAGAAGGTTTTAATCTTTTATATTTCTGTTCTTATGTCTCAACTCAACGACGCTTCACATCATTTATGGATGAATTTTGGGCAAAAATGTTTTTTTATTTAAAAACATGCATAAGGGATCTGCAACTAAATAATAGTTTTTAATCTTTATATCTGCCTTATGTTCAACTGTCCAATACTTATGCTCACATCAATGAGTGGGATGAACTCTAAAAGTGCTGTTCTTTTATTTGGTAAACAGCATGTGTTGAACGGCTAATAATAAAATGTGACATTCTGTAGTTTTGTCTCATATTCATCTTTTAATCATATTTTCAAATGTCTTGACTCCACAGCCAACAGAGCAATTTTGTCTTTACTGTTCCAATACTTTTGGAGGGCACTGTATATATATATATATATATATATATATATATCTATTGCTAATTTTATTCTTTGGGATGGGATAAACCCCTTGAGATGCATCATCTCATTTTCATTTTCAATTATATATATATATATATATATATATATATATTCTTACATACCCCAAACTTTTAGTGTAAAACTTTTAGTGTTATGGTAGTGTATATATAATTATTGTATATAAAACCTTTGTGTGACCAAAATGTAAGTTGTTTTTCATTGATAAGCTGTGACCAGATTATTGAATCAGTGAGCTGAAGTCTTCAAACTGATCAGTCTGATTCATGAATGGATCATTCAGACTTGTTTTGTGAACAGAATCAACTGATTCATTGAAAAGACCCAAATTTCAAAAATGATTTGTGAAAGAATCAGACATCGCTGATTCCATATATGCACCAACAAGCTACTGTACAGCTTCACAAGAGTCATCTGGACCACTTTTAGCATTCCTTCCTTTTAGGATGCCTTAATAGTGGTTCTTTAACCCTTTTGAAGCTTCATTGTAATTGCATAGAGTAAAGCATGTAAAATTGCCTTTAAATTTTCTCCTTGTGTGATCCGTGAGAGAAATTCATGAGGGTTTAGAATGCCAAAATGGTGAGAAAATGATGACAGATTTTTCATTTGTTAGTAAAATATTCCTTTGACCAAAATCTGGAGCTTAATTGGAAAATTATGTTCTTGTAAACACACTTATTGATTTTGAGCTCTCTGATGCAATATTCATATTAGAAAGAATCAAGAGTCAGCATGGACTCAATTTTGACAGTTATATTTATTTGCGAAGTTGCCTCGGGTTGAATTACTCTATTGTGTTCTTCAAAGCCTGAAACAGTCTTAACCATGGCCATGATGCTTGACTGAGAGAGAGCTTTGATAGAGACTAAGTTAGTTTACCATTGCCGAGTACAGCCAGCTCTGTCATCTGCTGTGAATTTGCAGATAACATTTGTTTGGGGATATCAGCAGGGATTATGTTCTTGTTTCGGCTTGGACTGGTCATCTCAGCACACTGTAGTAGGGCATAGGGCTTGAAGCGGGAAACATGAAACAAGATGAATAATCAAATAAAAATAAAAGCTTTTCCTTCTCTGCCCCTGTTGTCAAAGCAAATCATGGCTCCTAAAAAAAGTCTTCAGAAAATATGGTGGAGCCAAGTCATTTCTTAATCAACAAGACTAGTCAGTGTGTGTGTCTGGTAGTAAGATTTTATCCCGATCCCTGCCAGAGACTTCAAAGCCAGACCAATTATACCGATTGCTTTGAACGTCTTATTCTGAAAGAACGCTTCCATTATTATTTCCTCCACTAAAACAACTATAACAAAAAAATATTAAATGAAATACGATTCGCTGTTGTGTCCCTCACGTAACCATCTGGTTTTATCATCTTAAAACAAAAGATCCCGTAGAGAATTGCATTGAGTAGAAAACGATATAATCGTTGTCAAACATTGTTCGATTTACGACTCAATTACAAGCACTTCTGTCATTAAACTGCAACTGTCAAGGGGTTTCAAAACCAATTCTTGCCCCTCACAATCATATGTGTAAACATGATAAATTTGAATAATATATTTGAAATAGAAGTCCTTTGTAACATTATCAGTGTCTTGAATGTAACAATGTATGAGTACAGTCTTCTTTAGCTTCAGACAAGTGTACTAGCATTTGGAAAGAGGATATGCAATGTGTGCTTGTGAGGTTCCACTCATGTTTTGCGGTTGAATTTGGCCACTGTCATTTGAGTGGAACTTCCTGCCATCTGCATTCAATCGAATTCTCTCACAGTTTCGGGCTTGCTTGTAAATATTGGATGCAGCCTAAAGTGAACGCCATACTCGGTAATGTGGGCCAATACAGTTGTCTTCAGATCGTGCCTTTAGCCACAGACAGTGACAGGACAGCCATCGACTCTGTATTGGTTGCTTTGATTTTGACAATTTGCCTTTAATTTCAAGCTTATAGGACGACTGAGAGTATATAGTAAAACTCCCTTCATCATGTATTTATTGGAAATGGCGTGCTGACCATTAGCTGTCATACCTTAGGAATGCTCCAAATGAAAATATTAGTCTTGACTCATACAATACAGGAATTTGTGCTTAGAACGTTGGATACCGTACAAGACTGCATTTGACTTTTAATTACAAGGGCAGTTTTCATAATAAGGTTTATGTGAGAATTTTATTATTAAGTCACAACCTTGACAAGCTGATTTAGTGTGAAAAGATATTTTGCAAATGGAATTAATTTCACATAATCTTTGCAGGGATTACATCAGTATTTAAATATGACTTCACAGTGGAAAAAGAGATACCAAAGCATTTTGCTTAAGAAGAAAAGCTCTATTTCCGTTCAAACATGGCCTGTTTGTCTTGTCTCAAAGCTTAGAATAACTAAATAGTCGCATGCGCACATATTTCTACATACGTTGCACACATGCACACACACAAAACAGAAACAACGTAATCCAACCCATACAGTTTCACTGCAGCAGTATCGCAGGACCTCTGAGGTCCCAAAGTTTTTTACAGAGCCCCAAAGAGCCGTCAAAATCCCATAAAAGCCAGAACAGCAGCCTGTGATGAGGAACCTTGAGTCTTAATGTTAAAGCTGTATGTTTTTACAGCACAAGACACAGGAATGTACCGCAGCCCCGTGCTACTGACACATTTCCATTGTAATCAGCCCCAGTATTTCACACTCTATAGATTTAAGTGGGCCTGATGTAAAATCCTTTCCAGTAACCTCATCCTGTACGTTGACCGTAAAACGAGAACTTTATTTGTGAACCCGTTTCTTACTACTGTTCGTTGTAAAACAAGTTTGTTCTTGTCCTGTATTTACACTGCATTATTTTTAAGGGGACATGATGTGATTTAGTTTTTCTAAGACAATAGAATTGAATAGAACAATAGAAAATCATTTTAGTTGACTGATTGCTCTTTGAATTATGGAAGCATGTTTCCTCCATGGAATAAAGCAATAAGAAAGGGAATTGCATGCAGCTATTTATATCACAATTCTGAGGTGGAAAAAACAGAATTGCAAGATATAAAAAAACTTCAGAATTCTGACCTTTTTGGTTGAAATTCCAAGTTTACATCTCGCAAGTCTGAATTTGTTTCACAATTGTGACTTTTTTCACAAAAAGTCTACATTTTACAATTACTTTATCCTTGAATTCTGAGTCTCGCAATTCTGTTTTTTTTTTTGTTCCTGCCACAGAATAAAAAATAAAAAAGGTAACTGCCACTTTTATCTTAACATCCTGACTTTTTTCTTGCAAATTCCGACTTTTCTCCTCAGAATTGTGAGTTTATATCTCACGATTCTGACTTTTTTTCTCACAGCTCAAAATTGTGAGATATAAAGTCAGAATTGTGAGTTTAAAAGTCACAATACCTATTATTGATTTATTTGTTTATTTATTTGTCCTGTGGTGGAAACAAGATCCCATATTGAAGCTAATGTCTCATTAGACTCTAAACCTCTTCCACAAGACTTTATCTCTTGAAACAAGCCCACAATATAAAGTTGACCAACCTTGCTTCAGCAAAAATGACACATTAACATGGGCATCAGATGATGGTGACCGGGTCTGAGATTTTTGAGAATGATCGTGATCAAAATGACTGAAGATAATGATCATAATGGCAGCATTGAAGATGACTGTTGGTTTTGAAAAAGACCTAAATGCTTGTGGCTTTAGACAGTTTTAAAAGTCATTTAGGTGGCAGGAGTTGCGTTGTATCTTATTTGATTTGATGAGAGCGTATCCATTACAAATGGAAAAGCTGGAGCCATGAACCCCATCTCTGGCACAATGGGTACCGCCAAAGCTCTGCCAGGTTCTCCAGCACCACCCTGACCCAGCCTCACCCGCGGCTTACTGGAAACCAAAGCAATGGTGGTCCAGATCCACCCACGTGAGTCCACAGAGGACAGACTCACAGGCTCCTCTAGTGACAGCCAGTCACCAGCAGGTGGTGACATGCCCAAGTGGAACCCAGTAATTACAATAAAGGTATGGAAGAACATCAACAACTGATCATAATGTCTGGAAGCACGTCAAGAAGTTTGTCACTGGCCTGATCACAGGCAGGACTGATTGTCTTTTGCTTCTTTTTTTTGCCTAGGTGTGTGTGTGTTACAGTTTTGAAATGGCCGTGTAATGCTTTAATCACTGTGAGGCTTGATTTATAAGGTTCTCTTGTCCAAGCTTGCAGTTTAGTCATTGAACCGTAGGAGTAGTGCAGGCAGTGTTTTGTGTTTGTTTGTGTTCAGTAGTCTGCGGTCAGTTCGGACTGTTTTAGGAGCCGAGGCTATTACGAAATCAGTGGCCAGCTGCGTCTGTCCCTCTCACGAGCAAACGATTTATCTTCTTTTGTTTGATGAACTCTTGTGCGGATATAATGTTACAGCAGATCTTTAAGCTTATTATTTATAAATTAATTTTGTCTGTGCAACTGAAAGTAAAACCTTTCATGTGGTTACAAAAGAGAAAATCTTTGCTGTGCTGTAAATAGTTCCTTTAAGGAATAGCTCACCCACAAATGAAAATTCTGTTATAATTTAGTCAGCGTCCATGCTGTTCCAAACCCATAAGCTTTTTTTTTTTTTTTGGGCCATGGAGGTCTTTTGCATACAACAAATCATGACGAAAAAGGACAAATGAACTCCAAATGACTATGTTGTTATACTTTCATGGTGCTTTTATTTTATTATTTTTTTCAGTTGGAACTTGATAGACATTGTCATTATGAACTGTACCCCACAGAAAAAAAGACATGAGTAAATTATGACAGAATACTAATTACCTTTTAATTAATTTTAGTTTTGCTATTAAAAGTACTTTTAGTACTTTTTCACAGTTTTATAGGTTTTACACATAAAAAATAATATAT
Organism: Tor tambroides; assembly: GCA_021397915.2. Taxonomy (NCBI): domain Eukaryota; kingdom Metazoa; phylum Chordata; class Actinopteri; order Cypriniformes; family Cyprinidae; genus Tor; species Tor tambroides. Next base: position 9,866 of record JAFVLL020036134.1, on the reverse strand, counting down.
ATAAAATATTTTATTCTACATAACGTTATTTTAGTGTCATTGATATGTTTAATTGAAATACTATTGTAGTTTTTATTAATATTTTTTAATTAGTTTTCATTTTTTACATTTTTCTAATTTTATTATAAACTTTTTTTGTAATTTTGTTTGCCATTTTTATTAGTTTTTAAAAATATCTATATGGTTTTTATTATTCATTTCATATTATTCATTTTATTTTTTGTTATTTCATATTTTTATTTATTAGAGTTATTTTGGTATTTCAACTTAGCAGCTAGCTAAAATGAAGTATGTTTATTTTTTATTGCTTTAGTTAACATTTATTTCATATCAAATCAAGGATTGTTTTCTTTAATAGTTTTAACGATAATAACCCTGACACAAGAGTGGTTTCTCCATAAAACGGCCATCATATTCTTTGCTTTTGGTGTACCTTGTTTCCTTTGACATGAAACACTGGCTGAAGAATATATTTTTGCTAAAAGTGACATTTTTGACTTTAGAAGTGAAACTCAAACCAAGATTTGTCTTCATACAGAAACTGGCATAACAAACCAATTTCATCCTCATGAAAAACCTGGTCTGGTGGTACCAATAATCTAGCAAGAAAAACAAAGTCATTTCAGGCCTTCATAATTTAATCGAGTTTTTCCACCCCTGCCCTTGCAGGGCCAGGCACCTGTTTAAGGGAACCTTTCCCCAGACTTTGTTATTTTTCATTTTGCTGTACCCTACAGGTTTTCAATCAAATCTTCATTACTAAGCAAACAAATTATTTCCGGGTCTGTGTGGAGACACAAGTATAGACATGAGTTATGAGATTTAAACATGGAAAAGGCTCTCATCTGTAATATGTAACATCTGCACAGGACAGTCATGTTGAAGAGTGCAAGAGAATCCAGTATAAGCTCCACTGCTCAGGAGTCTGCTGACCTGGTCTCTGAAAGAAAAAAAAAGAGAGAGGAGAGGACATAGGACCATTGAAAGGAATGCAAAAGAAGGCGAGAGAAGCAGAGAATAGCAGAGAAGCAGTTTATATTTTTCTGAAAAAAATGTGAAATTTTTGGCACTATAATAGAAGTTTGTACACAAAAATCATTAGGCCTTTTTTAAGATTTATGCAATTTGATTAATAGTAAAATTCCATCAAATCAAATTGAATGAACCTTAAGTATTTGATGGAATTCTACTATTAATTAGATTGCGTCAGTCATAAAAACAGAAGTTAAATTTAGCTTTAAAATGGACAAAACTGAAATTACTATACATTCATACATTTATGTTTGTTTTCATAGCCTTGGAAGGGAACAGGATGTGGAGTAACCTTTTTTGAATGTATACAGGAAATAAAACTTGTGCTTTAGCACATTAATCAAAGACCGTTTTGGGAGGCTGCAAGGTGGTATGCTCCCCAAGTCTTTATAATGTCACATGATACAAGTCTATAGGATTTTTTTTGTTCATTTTATGGTCCACCAGGTAAAACTGCATGTCAGATCCTTTAGAAAATACTAAAGCTTCTTTCCTCAACAAGCCGCATGATTTGAGGTATGCCAGATGCAAACGTTTAATCCCTAACCCCAAGTATGAACACTAGTAATAGTTATGCCCACCTTAGATAGCCCCACTAACGAGTTAATAAGGCCGAAAAAGAGCAGCGGATGTAAGAGGAAGAGTGCATCAGAGAGTTATGATCGTTATTAACTGTTTAAGTATGGATGCTATGATTTGTGCTAAAGTGGCCTGAGTAGAAATGTCACAGCGCATTTCCAGACGCATCTGTCTTGTGGTTTTGGCAGCTTGTTTACATGTTTGACGTGCATTAGAGTTGATACACATACGTGCACTGGCACACATGCGCATACGCACAGCCCTCTCCCATCCTCTCTGAAGCCCCGTCTTGTTCTGCAGTATTCCTGCGTCTTCGGACATCTGCTTTCCATTGCCAGCATCTCTGAAGACTTGAAAACATTAAATGCTGGCACAAGCTCGGTCTCACTCCAGCACTTAATGCTGCACTTAGGTGACTTGAAAGGCAGGAGGCGAGAATTGTAGAAAATGAAGTGTCACCGAAATAAAAAATCACCTAAGATTACCACCAATTACATTTAATAATGGCTGACCCATCTGCTGATCAGATGCAGGGAGTCCCTGTGGTCCAGTGGTGGGGTTATGGGGTAGGGGGGTTGCACTGTGTCTTCTCCTACTGTATGTTACTGTAAAGTAGTGATTGTAAGTAGCTTTTCATGATTCCAGTTTTGATTTTGGACATCAAGTGGACATTTGGCCTCAAACTAGTTTATCAGACAAAATATCAACACAAATATTCATAAAATCAAATGCTGAATGTTTACATGTTCAACAATACCCTGATAACTCTGGCATACTAGAAAAATATGTTTACATGAGATTTTCAATCTGTTTTTCTCCAGTTTTGACATCAGATATTTGCATAAAGACATGCACTTGCAAAAAAATCAGAAAAGGTGTTTTCTACTGTGCTGGTATTTTCTGCTTAATATTTTTGTGGAAGCCATGATTTAGTTATTTGTTGTTTATTTATTTATTTATTTCAGGATTCTTTGATGAGTATAATGTTCAAAAGAACAGAATTTACTTGAAATAGTAGTTTTTTGTAACATTATAATTGGAAAAGGTATTTTCTACTGTACTGGTATTTTCTGCTTAGTATTTTGTGGAAACCATGATTTATTCGTTCATTCATTCATTCTTACAGGATTCTTTGATGAATAGAAAGTTCAAAAGAACAGGATTTACTTGAAATAGTCAACTTTTGTAACATTAGAAATGTTTTCATTTCAATTTTGCTGATTAAAAATATTACTTTCTTTCTTTCAAAAAAAAAAAAATCTTAATTTTTTTTTTAAATCTGACCCTAAACTTCTGAACTGTAGTGTAGAAAGTAAAAGAAAAGTTTTTCTTTTATTTATTATAATTTACTTATCTATACCTCACTTGATAAAACAACAGTTTTTAACCTGACCTTTCACTTTGTTGGAATATAATTGATGCAAGTTCACACTCATACGCTGAAAATATGCAAAGTGAAAATGACAAATTGACAGTTTTCTAAATTTATATTAAAAATGTGATCTACAAATCAAATATTGTGTTATTAATTTCCCAAAATATTTTGTAACTAAATTAACCAAATGACAGATGAATTTGCACCAAATAAAGCAGAGCTTGATTGGAAGCAGATTTACTTGAAATTAAAACAAAAAAACAAACAAAAAAAAAAACACACACACCCTTGACCCTCTATCAACTACATATTTATTCTCTAACTGCTACTTTTTCTTTAAAAACTAACACTAGCTTTCTTTTTTCTATTCTATCTACTTGTTTTCCTTGGAAAAAAACAACAACAACAACAAAAAAAACCTTGCTATGTGTACTGCGTTAGGCTAACCGAGACTTGTCATATGCTTGCATGTTGTTGCTCTTTTGTTGGTTTTGATTGCTTCTATTGTCCTCTTTTGTAAGTCGCTTTGGATAAAAGCGTCTGCCAAATAACTAAATGTAAATGTAATGTAAATGTAAATGAAGCAGAGACTCTGATGTCAACAAAAGGTATGGGAAGTGTTTTCTGTTCCTCTTTAAAAGTTGACAAGTCTGAATAAGATGGATATATAGCATGGGAGTGTTTGTCATATAAAACAGCTTTGTTATTTGCCCAGAGTCTAAAAGCCTTGTTCTTTTGTACACGTGAAACGAGGATGACAATGGAAGTGTTTTTCAGCTCTGTGATTGTGTTCTTGTGTTTTTGTGAATGAGGCCAGCACACCAGTCTGGTCTTCATCACGGAGCTCTGCTTTGCCCTCAGGTGTTATTGGCACTGCACTGCAGTGATCTCACACCCAAGATTGTCATTCCTTAATAGCTTCTGAATGCTTGCAAACCTGCTCCCTCCTTTACCCTCGCTTACATTTGGTCAAAGATCAGAGATCTTCTAAGAGAGCTGGAGAAACATCCTCTCTGTGTTCTGTCTGTCCTCCAGGTATAGATGAGAGCCAATGTGTTCTTTGTCCTTCATCCATCTCAGTTTGATTTCACTGTGTGAGATACAGACAAAAAGTCTGGGAGAAAAAGCTTGTTTGGAGGTATCTATTGTGTATATATAGCAAGACTTTTTATGACGTATCATGTCTGCATCTGGATAGTTGACAAAGCATTGCTGTGCGTAATTATATTATATTATATTATATACTTCTAAAATATATTTGATTTTCAAATGGCACTTTCATAGAGTATTAAATATTTATTTATTTATATTTTTTTGAAAAATGCAATTTAGCATTGTGGCAGATTGGCCTCCCCTAAAATCCCCTTTCTACTGTCTCTATCAATGAAAAGTGGGATAAAATCCTTAAACAGTATTTTATAATACAATAAAACATAAATTCAGTCATGTATCTGATGATTCCAATGTTTTAAGTACAAGTAGGCTGTGGGTTCCACTGCTCTCTGAGCATTAAAATCTCTCTCTATCTTTTTTTCTCTCTTTTTTCTCTTTGTCCCAGCTTTCACAACTGGAGCTTTCACAGACTCCCACCTTCTGACCAAAACCAAGTGCAATACCCAGAAGTGAATTACCATTGCAAATTCAATATAAATCCAATCTAACATTCTGTCCAAGTTTCCAAATGTGGAGGAGCTTCTCTTATGCAGCCTTGCCGTGACTAATTCTGTTAATGTAACAAAGCATCATATCTTTAAACCTCTCCCATAATTCTCTCCGTATAGAGCAAGGCTTTTAATGCAAACTTGGATCTGAATTGATGTAACTTGGCAGCACTTTTTTTGGAATTGGACAATAATACATTAAAAGAAGCATATGGAGTGTGAAGTATTCTGATACTGAGCCATATGCCTCATCTTCTGCAGGTTGGATGTGCACATTTCTGTGTTGCACAAGCGCGTCGATTGGGGACAGTCATCTAAACTCCAGTCATCACCTTCAGCAAAGGCATTTCATCTGCTATTCATGATCGTGTTTATGCTTGTAATCAAAAGTGCCTCAAAGGTTCTACTGTTATTTTGAAACAAAAAAGCATATTTGTGTCTTCTGTTCCTCATGGTTTGCTTAAATAGCTATTTTGGGGGTTAAAGGTTCTTAGCTAAATGGTTTACAGCAAAACTGTTTTCACAAGCTGCCTCTTGTGGCAAGAATTGCATCCCAGATATGATATTGAGCAATTTTGAAAATCTGTAAAACAGATTTGTGTTGAAAATTCCTGTGGCTTCTGGCTATATTCTCTCTGCACCTCACATCAGCAGTATAGTTTACCTCTTGACTCTGTGGCATTTGAAGATGTCTTGTGAAACCGATTATCAGTGTCACATACAGGAATCAAGCCTAAAATAAGTTGAAGATATATAATTTCTATTTAAAATGAGCTCACAGCATAGTAGCATGGTAAGGGACGAAAGAACAGGAGGACGTAATTAAAAGAATGTTAGTTTTAGTGTGAAACAAACTATTCCAACGTCATTGACAAACCTCTCCAGATGAAGCAAGAAAGCCCTGGCTTTAGCTCAGCGAGCAGTGATGTTATACACAAACACAGTTTGACATTCCAACTGTGGGATTTCTAAGCCAAGAAAAAATGATCCAAGATTTAATAAACAACCATTATTGTTCTTTGAAATCTAGAATGGATGTGAAAAAGTGTGTTTCTTCTGTTTATAGAGCTGAGTGGATCCAGCATGTGCTTTACAGGACCTGCGTGTCTTGTGGCCTCCTTCTCCATGGTTTCTTTTTCTCTTTCTCTTATTTCTTCTCACCTCTCAACACTCATTTCTTTGTTTCCCTCACAATTTTTTGCTTTATAGCAATTACTTGTCACCTTTTCATTTTGTGTACTTGGAAACAATATCTAACCAAACCTCCTTTGTCTTTGGTTTGGCTTTATCCACATGTTTAGATGCTGGTTTTGATCAGACTCCATTGGTTGTTGCATGATTAATATCATCATTGCGAGCAAATTAAATTTCTAAAATTGAGTTAGTAAAAAACTTGAATAATGCGGTCACCCACACTGGACTCAAAAAGAGTGTCAGCTTTCCTTCTGGAAATATTTTCAAACACTATGAAACCGTATTTATCTTTATTTTGATTACATTTGCTACACTCAGTTTAAGAGTTCTCCCTGTGCAATGACATTGACTGTGACTCTCTGTTAAACTGAAGTACTCCAATGGGTTTAAAAGATTGGTGAATGGTTTTAAAAATCTGTAAATGTTAATATAGCTGTTGTATTTTCCACCTATTTCAGTGAATGGAGGATGTATCTCATTCTGTTCAGAGAAGCAAAGCACTCCTGAGCTGACAGCAGAAGAAGGAACCTTGCTGCGCTGTGGACAGAACCTGCCAGTTCAGCCTGGAGCCCAGTATCACCACAGCAGCCACTGTGAACCGCCCACACAGAACCTTCACCTGCAGGAAAGCCCCCACCGAGACGCCAGGTGAGACAGCACAACACTTGGACTGATCAATAAGAATAGTTGCAATCTAAGAACTTTTTATGTCTAAAAAAGTGACTGAATGTGCTATTTAAAATATATATTGAACATTTGCTAAGTATAATGTAATCTTGACTGGGAAATGAGCTAATAATCTACTACAGATCTGATGTACATTACATTGACTTTATCTGATGAAACTCTGAAAGATCTTAGTGATTTATGCATAGTCTAATTAATATTCATGAGTGAAACATTGCTATTTTGTGACATGACAACTAGCAATTCCTCCTCTTCCTACTTACACTACCATTCAAAAGTTTGGGGTCAGTGAGATTTAGTTATTAATTTATTTATTGGTTGGTTGGAAAGAAATTAATGCCTTTATTAAGCAAGATAGCATTCATTTGTTTAAAAGCAGGTCGCACGGAATTGGACCGTCCGAGCTGTGGCGCATTTATTTTTAAAAGTGACAGTAAAGACATTTATAGATTTACAAAAGATTTATAAAGATACATATTTATATTTCAAATAAATGTTGTTCTTTTGAACTTTCTGTTTATCAAAGAATCCTGAAAAATTGGGCCAATATCACAGTTTCAGCATATTAAAATGATTTCTGAAAGATCATGTGATACCGAAGACTGGAGTAATGGCTGCTGAAAATTCAGAAAATGCACTCAAAGTAATAAAATACATTTTAAAATATATTAAAATAGAAAATAGTTATTTTAAATTGTCATAGTATATCACTATATTACTGTTTTTACTCTATTTTTGATCAAATATATACAGCCTTTTTGAGCATAAGAAACGTCTGTCAAAAACATCTTACTGATCCTTAACTTTTAAATGGTATATTAGTACCATTATAACTGAAAAAACAAACAAGTATTTGCTTTTTTTTCTCTGAGATGTCCAGGATTAGCAGTTCATGTGAGTAGGATCTAGTAAAGTGCGTGTAAAGCATTTAAGATTGCAATTTTATAGTCCTGCTAATTACATTAGAAATATAAACACATATCTGCAAAGCAAATAAAGTAGGTTGTTTAATAAAGCTTTAATGCAGTGCAGAACAAGTCAAACAAGCTAGTAAAAGACTGCAGTACTGATGGCGCTTCTTGGCTGCGTTTGTTTTTTAAACGGCTAGGAAAAGAGACTGCCGTCGGTTTCTGTTGGCTTCTGTGCAGCCGCAGTACAGTTGAAACCCATCGTTTCAGCGAGGGACGCTATCCAAAGTGCTTTCACTCAAACATGCCATCCAACTCTCCCAATACTGTCGCTGAATGTCACTGCTTCAGCCAAACAGGAAGTGGTGAGCCTGAATGGAGCGACTCATGACAAACTTGAGGCTTCGGCTCAGCCAGCGCGCTAGCATTAGCGGTTTCCCGCACCAAGTGAAAAGGGAACTTAGACAAAATCTTTCATAGGCTGCTGGGACAGAGGGCCCTTCTCACATCATCCCGGAGCTTTGCACACAAATCCATAATGAGCAAACTGACAGGAATTATTATGTGGAAGATCACAGCGACGCACTGGGAAATATGACCTCCATTCAGGGGGGAGGCAAAGATTCCCACTATAATGGGGAGTATTGTAAACACAGAGCGTTTAGAGGCCCACCATTATACCACCAAAACCAGGTGACTTCTATTTAGCGCACATGTAGGCTTCGGTTAACTCTTATTGTGTCATCAAAGCCTGTCATACGCTGAGTATGACAGCCTGGCTGTATTCATCTCTCTCTTTTCTTATTTTTAAATACCCATTCTTAACTATAGTTCAAGCCAAATTTCCTGCATCATTTATTCATGGAATTGCTCAGGAGCGTTTGTGGTGGATCTAATCGGTGTTTAAAATACACCACAGTGGAAACCCATCCAATGGCTGTTTCCTGAGAGAGAGAGAGTGGAACATAAAAAGTAGCTTCTGATCAGCACAAACCAAACATTATAACCTAATAAGATTCTGTAAGGGTTTGCAAAATGAATCTCCAATCGCGTCGCTTTTGGTCAAACATTGTCAGTGTTAACAGAGATGTTTGAGAGTGCAGGTCTGCCAGGACTGGAGCACAGAGCTTGCCTGTTCCTTTGGTGTCTGACAGTGCAGAGTTGGCAGTGCTTTGAGAAGCCCTGGCCTTCATCTTTCAACAAGCCAGGCTGCTAATAGCGTGCATATTCTTTCTGCTCCGTTCTGCCTAAACGCTCCTCATATTCCTCTGGGTGTGTTTCATTCTCCCGCAGGTCTGCTGGCTTTCAGACGGCTCTCAGCTCGTCGTCTCTGTCCAGTGGCGTCAATGGGTGTCATGCGTTGCCGTCGTACCCCATCAAACAGGAAGGCTACAAGCTGGGATCGGCCCTGGGCGACTTTTCAGGAGGGATGGGAGCAGGTCGCAGGGAATTGGACCGTCCGAGCAGTGGCGGCGGTGGCGGTGGTGGCGGTGAAGGTAACTTAGCAACAGTTCTCTCGTTGTCAGCAATGGCGGTGACTGTGTATCCATTTAATAATGAAGATGGCTCCTCCCCGCTGGCTTTGTCCCCGAGCTCGCGTCACTCAGCAAGGCCGAACGCGAGCGGACTGAAGAGACGCTGCCTCTCGGTGGCCTCCCAGTCAGCCTCGGAGGGAATCGATATTGCTGCAAACATCTGCTCCTCCCAGATGTCCTGCGTTAACGGTCTGCGCACCAATTCGTCGTCGCCTACCGCCACCACGTTCTCCCACAAGCCTCTCCCCAGCCCTCAGCTGCCGTCACCTTCCACCTCGTCCTGCCTCCTACCCCTCTCCTCTTCGTCCTCGTCCTCCTCGGTGTCATCGGTGGAGCATTGTGAAGACGTGGGCTCCATGCAGCCGGGGCCCGGCGTGGGTAGCAGCGACGGGCTTGGACTTCTAATACAGCCCGGCGCTGTTCTGGACGGCTGTACGGCAACGCTGAAACAGGAACCGGTGGACGAGTTCTCTCCAAGTGAGGAGGAGCTCTTTCAGCATCACTATCACCATCTGACGAGCCACGGAAGCCACTGCGGTGGGCATTCCCACCATCACCACCACCACCACCATCATCAAACAGGCCCCCCACGGCCACCCATGCCCCCTCCCTACCACCTGCACCAGTACATGGGCTCTGGCCCAGGAGCTCTACTGCATCTTCAGAACCAGCAGCAGTCTCCACCCTCAGGCCTGCTGGCACAACCTAAACCCACAGGCCTGGTCGAACAGCAGGTGGGCGACAGGGAGGACGTATTTAGCGATAAGCAGGTATGCCGATGGATTGACTGCAGCGCGGCGTATGAGCAGCAGGAGGAGCTGGTTAGGCATATCGAGAAGGTCCACATCGACCAGCGCAAGGGCGAGGACTTCACCTGCTTTTGGGCCGGATGTGT
>JAFVLL020036133.1:0-28865 GCA_021397915.2 Tor tambroides | reverse complement strand
GCTGAAACTGATGAGGCAAACGAGATGGTGTAGTGAATGAGTGTGAAGTGTGGCCACAAGAGGGAGACAGAGAAGAGAGGAACCCAGATCATGACAGATTTATTGATTAAAAAGGTGTTGAAAAAGATTTTTTTTTTATTTTTTTATTTTTTACTTGGTATTTGGCTTTATAATCTTGCAGATCTACGGGTTAAGACAAAGTTATGACAAAATTGTTAACGTGTCAGGTTACACTTTATTTGGATATTCCGCTTTAGACATTTTAGTATAAGTAACTTTGCAACTCAATCAAACTATCAAAATGAAGGAATATTTATGATGAGAGAGAGAGATTGAAAATTGTCTAGTGTGCATTCATAAGTTAGCTCTCCAAGTCAAATTTGTCTTGTGCTGGATGTTTACTCTACAGTAGCAAGGATGAGGTGTGGCATTTCTCAATAGAGCTTTATTGCCTCAGAGATATAAGGAATAGCAGCTGTTTCCATGGAAACTATCAGCAAAAAAGAGACAATTTATTTCCTGTGTATCGACAGTAGAATTGCACATACATGAACTGACCTTCACAATTGTTAAGCTCTCTTAGTGGACAGTATATCAAAGCTTGACATGGCTCTGAACTATTTTTTTTTCTTTTAATAGCAAATTTGTCAATCAATCAATCAATCAATCAATAAGTGAAGTTGTCATTAACTTCACATAAACACTCTTGCAACTAATCAAAACACACCTGCAGTCAAAATGCATTAATTTGCCAACAGTATTCTTGAACCTGTATAGTCAGCCCTGTATTCCTGCTGTGTTTCTCCAGAGTAATGCTCTCCCTGGGGCCGATGGGTGACAGTGGCCTGTGATGATGTTATCTGGCTGTCCTGGTTCTTGGCTCAAAGTTGCTGTGACTTAGCAGTCTTCCTTTCACACTTTTAAAGAACTGACAGTGCTGTGTATGGTGCAACTGTCCTGACAGCGTTGCTGGTGAGGAAACAGAGTTGCTGACGAAATGTCATCATCAGTGAGGCATTGGTATTTCATAGATAGAATATGTTGAGCAGTTATGATAAATCTTTCAGCATTAACATTACTGTGTTCATTAAAACTTTAAAGGAATGGTTCACCCAAAAATGAAAAATTGCTGAAAATGTCCTCACCCTCAGACCATCTAAGATGTAGATGAGTTTGTTTCTTCATCAGATTTGGAGAAATGGGTGAACTATTCTGTAAATGCAGTTAACATGTGTTTAGGTTTGTGAACAAAACCCAAGTGCAGACAGTGCTATGAAGAATAAAACCATTATTCAAAAACAAAACCAGGCAAGGTAACAAAATAAAGTCTAATTACAAAAGTTAACCTAACAAAAAATGTTTAAACAAGAAGAAACAAACCAGTGCAGGGAAGAACACACAAGGAGAACACACAGGGGGCAAAATAAGGAGGGTGACGAGGGCGAACAGGTGGGGCAAATGAACTAATAAGAAGGCCAAGATGTGAGACAGATGAGTGCATGATCCACAGAAGCAAAACAAAAGCCATGTGCAGAAGCACATGCCAACATGACACGAGCCAGGCCATGTGCCCTCACAAAACAAGACACAAGAACACATGGCAAGTGAGCAACACAAGCCCTGTGCTCCTCCAACACAAACACAAACCAACCAGGAGTGACAGATTCTGTCACCATTAATCATGAAATAATCTCACTGTCATTTGCATTTAGTTTCATTATGTTCAATCCACCTAAATTTGCAAAATGGAAGTTAACTTAATCCTATTAATTGAAATTGCATTAATTGAAACTGGGCAGTGGATTTGCAATTCCAAGAGCACTTTGCATACCCTAGTAAAAAAAAGTAATATAGTTAAAAAAAAAAAAAAAATCATCATAGAAAGTATAGTTCAAATCTATTAACATATTTATTGACATACGCTCGAGACTTACTGATGTAAAAAATAAAAATTAGACTTGGAGTTGTGCACAGTGTACATTTCTTAATATTAATCCTAAAATGTGTTTTAATGTCACTATGATGAGGACTGTATGATTTTTGAATAGTATCGGTCTTTGAATGGTATCGTATCAGTCTTCAGATACATTTATTCAAATACATCACTAGATTAGGACTGGAATGAGAGTGTAAATGCTGAAACTAAATGTTATTTAACGCATTTTTGAGTAAAGTTAAGATTATTTATATCATAAAATGCATACATGCCTTGTTTAATGACACAAGAAATTTGTTTAATGAAACATTTTGTAGCATGGCCTATGTGTGAAGTACACTTGATAAATCATACATGATCAAGTAGATTCATGCATTTTCACTTGCCAGATTCAAAACATTGAATAAATGAGTGAATACGTTTTACTCACCAGTTTAGACTTGGAATGATTAAAGAGTTACTCATGCACAATCGATTTTCCTAGCATGTGGTTAACAGATCAACATCAACTGGCCTTTATGCTTCCTTTTCTTTTGTTTTTGAGGTCTAAAATGTGTGCTTCTAATACACAGTTTGACTTGGTGGCGGACAGAGGGACATATGACTATTAATTTAATTATGTTCACTGGACGAAGTATCTTCTGAGTGAGTATTTGTTGTACCTGTGTGTTTGTTGTGTCTTAAATGTATGATTTTATTAAAAAAATATTTTATTTTAATAAAAAATCTCCATGTAATATTGTTTTTAATGAGAACCATCAAGATGGAATATTAAGAATGCTGATCAACAAAATAGTAACAATAATTTAGGAGGGAAATCTGCTTAATTATTATGGAAATAATATTAATGCAAAAATAACGCAAACAAAAAAAAAAAATCGTAATGGTCCTAAAAGCTTTAACACACAAATCAATTGCAGGAAACAAAGTTTTACTCACCCAAATATTTAGATAAAATGCCTTCTGTGGTCTTATCATTACTTTTATTATTTTCCTGCTGTGGTGATTGTCATGACAACCACAAAGTGCTTAAACGGTCTAAAACAGTTAAGACTTTTTCTCTTTCACGCACACAGTCTATTCTGGTTTGTTGTGTGGTGCATATGTTTCTTCCAGGAATAAATGCTAATTTGTGAGGTTCAAAATTAGATTGCAGTAACATGTTTTTCCTTAATGTTACGAAATGCCTCTCAGCAGCAAAGAGCAAAAGACGAAACATAGATAATGGTCTGAAACCATTTTACTAAGTCTTTAATTGGCCCAAGGCACACAGAGGATGTCATGAAAGGTGCTCAATACACATTTACACTCCCGGAAAATGAAAGAAAGAAACCACCTGAGGCATAGACACAGACGCCAACTAATTCAAAGGTATTAGTAAAATGAATTGCTATTAATTTAGAGTAAAATGGGGAAAAAACAATCCTGCTAATCCAAACCAGAGATTATGGGATGCAAGTGCCTTAATTAGCCTGTGAAACTTATTAAAAAAAAAAAAAAAAAAAAAAGTTTTTAGTTCTGAAAATGAGCAAAATTTCAGCTTTGTGAACATAAAGAATGAAAGTAGAAAGTTTGCAATGAATATTTTCATTTTATATAACCGTTTAATAACACATTATGATGCAGTGTACTGTAAGTATAGTAATAATAATGTATAGTATAGTATAGTATAATATAGTATAGTAATGTATGTATAATAATAATAATGAGTAATAAATGAGTGAATGCTTTATTAATCACCGTTTTAGACTTAGGGACAGTTTTACTAACAGTTTGCGTCAGAGCAAACGGTCTTTTGGAGTTAAAATAGTACTGTTGGGATTTACTAAAGACTCACAGTGATGAATTAGCGCTGAAAAGCCATGGACACAGTTATTTTTGCACCTGACCTTATTGAATATGCATTTATAGGAGTTTCTCTTTCAGACACAAAATTTATGGAAGGAGAGTATTCAAATGAATCACACAATGAGATTTACTAACTTTTGCACTCATCAAATTACTGGTATTTGCGCCATTATTTAATGCCCCCAAAAGGCATGTCTTAAACTATTTTACACTTGAAATGGCTACAATTATTGTTGCTTGAGGAGGCACGGCAGAAAACAGAAAGTGTGTGGTAGAAGAAAGAGGATTTATTCCACACATATTAATTTAAAGGTGCAGTAGGAGATCTTGGAAAATGCTAATTTTAGCCTGATAGCATTGAAAGCGAACGTCTCACTCTCCCTGCAATCGGCGTCCAAAGCCAAGCCCCCTGAACGCATCCCAACAAGCAATAGCCTTTATTTCACCGTTTCGGTTAACTATGGACCCAATATAGTCCAGCTATTTGTAACCCACTTCTAGCCCAAATAACCTTGAATTTGGTTACATGTCGTTTTTTAGCAAAAATAACTTGTGAGATGTAAGATATTCCATCATGTAAGCAAAGTCGACAGTGTTTACAAGGTGTTTGGTTTCATTTATTTGACATGTTCTATGCATAGCCTGTGTGTAGGCTTGGTTTAGCTCGTAGTCAGATCGGCTATTTGTAGCCCACTTATAGCCAAATCTGATTCACTGTAGTTTTTGGTCAGGCAGCGCATGAGATGGTTGATATCCCATCATGTTCGCAGTTTCAATAATATCTTCAAAGATATTAGGACAAAGACATGACATGACATTTCATGACATGGTCTATATGTAGCCACGATTTAGCTCTAAATTGGACAGGCTACATGAAGTCTGCTTTTAGCCCACCCGGCAAAATCGAGGCAATCCGTGGTCTAGTTTAACTGCCTGGCTATAGCCCTATACCAGACCAGCGATGAGCATGGCCAATAGTCTTAAAATTGTTTACATGTAATTTTCGCCCACGCAGCTTATTATCAAATGCAAGTAAACTTTTGAAACATTTAAATTAGCATTATTTTATATATTTTTTAAATTACTATTTTACAGGATTATTAAATATAGCATTATTTATTATGCCAAAAATAATGCTAATTTAACTGTTTCAAAAGTTTACTTGCATTTGATACTATGATGTCATGCATCCCACAAGCTGTTAAATGTTACATTCATACACATTATACAATATTATTCGATTATCTTTCATTTTATAAATAAAAATGCACTTACAATTCCCAGCTGCTAGATGGCAATTGTAGCCCTACTGAGACTACTGGCAATGCAAGAGTCAAAGTTAGTAGAGATCACTGTTGCAAGATCCCGCGATAATCATTTCCGCCATTTTTAATTTTGTTTTTACACGAGAGAGCACTAGTTTACCTGTCGCCAGAGATCAACAGGCAAACAACAAACGAATAAAGGACATTCCTGCTTGGTCTTGTAAGTATCTGTGTTTTTGTTTTGACACGTGTTCATTATTTATCTATATTATTTGTTATCATGTTTAGGAACCGTGACATTTTAGTGAAAGGAGTAGATCGTAGTTGATAATGATCCGTGACTAGACCTCACGGTTCAGCATGGAAGTGTTCAGAGGATTAATTGCAAAATTTAATAGATAATAGAATAAAAGTTTTATCATTTGTATGTGTTTACAAACTCAAGCGATTTTAAAACAGAGCACGAAGAGGCGAAAGAGCAAACAGCAGAACAAACATAGCTTTGACAAAGATTAATCTAACGTTATATTAATTCATACAGTGAACACACTCAGAAGAATTGGACAAACTGAAGAGAAGTTTCAACATCTGGATAAGCGGTTGGAAATTGAACAGATCCAGACAGCAATGGTAAAAAAAAACCTCTCCAAAACAACATTTCCTCACTAAAGCTCTCATCTTTGACAGAGTGCATCATTTATTTTAATTATTATATTGAATTTATGACTGAAAAATGGCTTGTTACATACAGAGAAAGCATGACCTAATTGAATAGAATATCTTTGTCATTGTACAAGTAAAATAAGATCTATTTTGAAACTTTCAAATTGATAGTAAAGCTTAAAAAATACAAATTATTTAATTATAAAAATTTGCAGCAGTATTAAAAGTGCAAATAGCTCAGATGTGCAATGCAGCATTAAAACCTAAACAGTACAAAGAGAAAACATATTGCAATAAAAACAGTAGGGGTGAATTTATTATTCCATGTACATTTGAGGTCAGTGTGTGTACTGGGCTACTTTTTACTTATTGCAGCTATCACTGTGTTGTTATGAAGTCAGTTGTGCCAGACAATTTTGGAGGCAGAGACAGATTGTGGGGGGAACTATAGGGGAAAACTTAAACAGCTGGAATAAAAAGTTTTAAAGGGGGAGAGGGGTTTGATTGGGAACCGCTGGGCTACATCATTCACCAGTGAGAAAACTTTCTAGTACAGTTAGTAAAAGTACTACAGTACCAGGAAAGAAGATCGGGTTGTTTGTTTTTCGGGTTGTTGGTATATTGTGTTGGTCGATATGTAAATGAGATGTTGTGTCTGTGTTCTTTCATTTGCGTGTTGTTAGTAAATCACCCGCAGAAATTTCCACACCCATCGGCTCTGTTTTGGAATTGCACATTGTTTAAAATGTATTCTTCTAATCTAATCTAAATTACATGATATGCCAATTAATTAATCAAACTAATCATCGATTTTAGAAGAAATTACCCCCAAAACATCATTAAAGGTCATTATTTTGTTAGAAGAGACAAGCATTGAATAGACATACAAAAAGTAGACACACACACATAAAAAAATTGGTCCAACATTCCAAAAATAATGTCAGTAAACTGAAACTGGCAACTCACTGTCTTAATGTATGAGTCATACAGTTATTTGATTCCTTTAAACAGCTGATTCATTCAGAAACAAAGCAAGTAGTGACTGTCTTATGAATGAGTCACTGAATCATTGACTCACTCGATTCTTTCAAATGGCTGATTAATTTAGAAACAAAGCAAGCAGTGACTGTCTTTATGAATGAATCACTGAATCATTGAATCACTTAATTTGTTCAAATCGTGGATCCATTCAAATCACCGCCGTGTGCTGTTCAGAGACGCTCAAAAGTTCTGCTTTGATTGGAACCATTTTTGTTCACAAAACTGAGCAAAACAGGCCATATTGACAACGGCGGACAAAAGGAAGTATCCCTATTATGTACCAGAATATGTGTTTGAACATGGATAAAACTGGAATAATTTCCTTGACATCTACAGCATCAAGCCTGAGACACACTGAAGGGCAATACTTATAAATCTGCACTGGAAGATGGAAGATCTGTTTGTGTTTATGCGAGTCACAATATCTATGTGGTTGAGTATGCTATTTTAAGATAGCATAGCTCTATAACATATTACATCTGTAGATCTAATTAACCAGTATTATATATCTCAGCAAAAACACATTCAGCTGTACTTTGAAACTTTCTGAAACTTGAATGTGGTTTAGATCTGTTTACCTTCAACAGCACTTGAAGGAAGGCCACAAGGAAAAGTTGAGGAAGGTAAAACGAACATTTGAAAAAGTTTTTGAGGCTGAACATTGCATTATGAATTAAATCTGAGGATTTATATGAAAGACATGACCCTATCAGCAGCTTACTTATTTATTTTTTGCCAGCAGACACCCTGTAGAAATTCCAATCAGCACAGCAAGGTCAGATTGTGAAAGTCTCTCTGTTATTATTATTACCAGTCAAAAAACCTTGACTAACCTGTTAATGTTTGAACATAAACACAAAAAATGGCATGCCAACTAAAGCAATTACAGTTCAAGGACCCTTTGAAACACAGGCATAATTGTGGTCATTTTGGGAAGAAACACACAAGTCAGAACTAATTTAAATCATAAAGAAAAACAATTTAATCAAAAGCTTGAAGAGTATAAAACCGGCATTATCCAAAGCATTTTTGTTGCCAAAAACAGAGGTCAAATATTAAAGTTTGAGACTTGGTTCTTTGTAATGATGAATGTGTAATTAGGGCCCAAACATTTTGGTCCAGCAAAGAAAGAGCATAATGTCATGTAAGCAAATTGAAGGGAGCAAATGAGACATGCATTATAAAAAAAAAAAGTTTCTAATTTGTAAAAAAAAAAAAAAAAAAAAAACTATAGAAGAACAATAACAATAATTTCCATTAATATATATGGTGAAAACCTGTAACAGATCTAAAGATTCTGGAAGTAAAAATGTAAGTCATCTTGTAGTTTACAGTGGAAGAAGAAGAAGAAGAAGAAGAAGAAGAAGAAGAAAATTGACATTCCCTGTGTGACACCTTACAATTGATTTCATTTCATTTAAATAAGTATATTTATTTGCTGCTGATTGATAGTTATTAAGCTAGTTATTAAAAGGTAATATCCTAGTAATATGTATGCTAATAAACAACTAGTTAATAGTGAAAACTGCTGCTTAAAATAAAGTTTTACCCATTATTTTGGTGTTGTGTGTAACCATTATGATGTGTTATATATGTGTGTATGACACTGCACACCTTCTGTGTATTAGTATATTTATCTATTTATGATTAATTTTAATTAATCATGTGTCTCTTTTACCACTTGCATTATTACAGTGGTTATCAACATGTTAAACAGGAACAAAACATATTTTAGTACTTTAACTGTCACCCCGTCACCCCACCCAAGAAAATCATTAGGTTATTGCTGAAGTAAAATCATTTAAATAAGTAGATAGATAGATAGATAGATAGATAGATGATAAATAAATAGTAAAAATAAAAAAAGTTACAGACGTTTAAGTTTACTGTAAAGGCAATTTACTGTACATGTTTTGTTTTTTTTGTATTTTATATTAAATATTTTACAAAATATTTTGGAATCTACACTTGTTATAAAATCAAAGTCATATGTCTATCTAAGTTAAATTCCAAATTTGAAGTTCAATTCTTCATTCTTCAATTCTTTATTGTCATTGTCATAGTAATTAACAACGAAACATCGTTAGAGCATCCCCACTGCATAGCAATGGCAACAAAGTGCAAAGTGATGCAGTCCAGTCACAGTTATTTTTGTGGTGGGATGTAATGTGTGCCTGTGGATATGGGCAGAATGGGGGGAGATTGTCTATTTAGCAGCCTCACTGCCTCTGGGTAGAGGCTGTGGGCCAGTCTGGCTGTTCTAGCGTGTATGGACCTGTATCTTCTACCTGAGGGCAGCAGATGGAACAGGTGATATGCAGGATGGTGTTGGTCACGCAAGATGTTTTGCACACGTCTTAGACAGCGAGTGGTGAAGATGGTGCTCATCTCCGGGAAAGAGTAGTTCTGATGATCTTTCCCGCTGACCACTCGCTGAAGTGCCTGCTGGTCAGCCTTAATGCAGCTGGAAAACCACACTAGGAATCCATAAGATAAAACACTACTAATGGCACAGTTGTAAAAATTCACCATTAGCTGCCTGGGAATCTTGGCACTCTTCAGTTTCCTCAGATAGTAGAGGCGTTGTTGGGCATTTCCTACAACTGAGGCAGTATTAGTTCCCTAGGACAGGTCCTCCAATACAGTCACCCCCCAGAAATTTAAAATCTGTCACTCTCTCCACCACCTCATTGCCGATAGAGAGTGGAGAGTGTTTGCATTGTCCAGTTTTGCGGAAATCCACAATAATTGCCTTGGTCTTCTTGATGTTAAGAACCAAGCTATTGTTATCGCACCATAATGCCAAGTGTTGTACTTCATTCCTATATGCTATCTCATCGTTGTTGTTAATGAGCCCAAGCACCGTGGTGTCATCCGCAAATTTGACAGTATGATTTGATGGGAAAATGGAACAACAGTCATGTGTAAAAATGGTGTAAAGCAGCGGGCTAAGCACGCATCCTTGGGAGACCCCGGTGTTAATAAAAAGGGTGGAGGACGTGTGCCCGCCAATTCTCACACACTGTGTGTGATTAGTTAAAAAATCCACCATCCAATTGCATAGTGTGGTGTTTAGTCCCAGGTTGTGTAATTTAGGTCTAAGTTTATATGGCCGGATTGTGTTAAAAGCAGAGCTAAAACGAAGAGCATCCTCGCATAGGTGTTCTTAAGCCCTAGATGTTCCAATAATGTATGGAGCACAATCGCAATGGCGCCCTCAGTCGACCTGTTCTCCCTGTATGCAAATTGGTATGGGTCAAGTGTTGATGGTCTTGCTTCCTTAAAGTGTTTGATGTTCAACCTCTCCAGGCACTTGGCTGGGATGGAGGGAAGTGCCACAGGTCTGTAATCGTTTAGACACTTTACATTAGACTGTTTGGGAATGGGTACTATTGTGGCTGCCTTAAAGCAGGCAGGGACCCATGATGTGAGCAGTGACATATTATAGATGGAAGTGAAGACATCTGCTAACTCGGCCGCGCAGTCCTTCAGCACCCGGCCCAGAACTCCGGCTGCCTTCCTGGGGTTGATGCTGCAGAAAACAAGTCTCACGTCATGTGCGCTCAGGACTGGAGCGGAGTCAGTGGTGGGGAGAGGAGGCAATTCAGGATCTGTGTTTTCCCTGTCAAAACGGGAATAAAAGAGATTTAATTCTTTGTCTAAGGTAGCACTACTGCTTTCCGAGGGAAATGTAAATGTTCTCTTATAGTCCGTAATAAAGTTGACATCATAATTTTTTTTTCCATCACTTTTTTTGCTTAGAGATTTAGCTGAGGCTCCATGCTAAAATAGCCATTGGGTGACAACCAACTCCATTGATTTTATTATTATTATTATTATTGTTTTTTTCCTATCACAAATTTATACATTTCTGCCACAATATTACTTTTATCACAAAATAACCACCAAATATGCAACCTTGAAACTCAAACCTTTCCAACAATGTGTGTTTTGTCAAGATTATAAAATATTGTAGAAAATTTTGTAATATGAAAAGTGACACCTCCCACTAGGGGGAGGAGCATGATAAAATACTTTAAAGTACAGTGTACAGTGGTAACACAGTGTCTGATTTAAAAACTGGTTACACAGGATGAATTTTAAGTGTTTAAGCTTTTGAATGATATATAATTTATGATGATTACTAATATATGTGATTTTTAACTGTAAATTTTAGTTAATTCCCATTAAACTTAAAATGGTTTTAAGGTAAAGTTTCATCAACCAGATATTCAGATATTATTATTATTATTATTATTATTATTAAATTATTATTATTATTATTGTTGTTATTTATTTATTTTTACAGAATTTAGAGTTGATATCAAGTGTCATTGTTTCTCTTTCAAAACTGACAATTTAAAAAAAGTGCACATTATTTATTCTATCTATCGTATCTGTATAGTAAGCAAGCAATTCACGGTTTAAAACACGTATGAACATGAATTCTTATTTTCTACTCAGCAACAGTGTTTAAGAAATGAAATAAATAAAAGAACAAAATGAGAAATCTGTTTAAAGTCAGGCACTGCTCTCAGACTGTAAACAATGATGAACCAGATCCATTATTTATCATCCCTACTGAGTCTTTTTTTTTTGTGACTGTATTTTTTATTTGAAATAATAACATTACAAATGTTGGATGACAGCATAAGTACCAAGAAGAAGAAAAAATAAAATAAAACAT
Organism: Tor tambroides; assembly: GCA_021397915.2. NCBI lineage: Eukaryota > Metazoa > Chordata > Actinopteri > Cypriniformes > Cyprinidae > Tor > Tor tambroides. The sequence goes on along the minus strand of JAFVLL020036133.1, from coordinate 17,425 downwards.
ACAGGGAACAAAACACACAAATACAGTAAGTGATTAATACTTCAGGGTAACTGAAAAGGAACATACAAATAAACACCGGCAGCATATTACCACACCGGATAATGCATCATTAATTTAAAACAATTCTTTTAGAGCTTGGGCCATACTACTCCAATAAGTGACAGTTTGTATTCTAGCCCCATTGATCCTCGCAGTGCTGCATTCTAAACAGACAATATAATGAAAAGACAGCAACCAGAATCTTCTAGGATCCATGTCAGGTGTGAACCATTGCTGTGTAATTTGTTTTTTTAGCAGCAGTGAAACCCGGACATTAACAATCTTCTCTGAACTAATGTAAAGTTATAGGAGGAATCATCATTTAACAACATAAGACAAGGATCAAGGTCAGAACTGCAACTTTGTGATGTGTTTTAGTACTTGAACTACATGTTTCCAAAATTGGATATGACTGAACAGTCCCAAAACATATGCAAAAAAGTACCTTTAGAGTTATTGTTACACAGACTGCAGTTAAGTTTGATGAGAGTTTCATCAAGTATCGCTTATATGGGGTACAATACATTTTGTGTACTGTTTTGAAATGAATAAGAATGTAATATGCGGGGTTTAAAGACAGAGATTTGACCAAACTGTATTCCAGTCAGGACTATAGCCCAACCATGAGAGTTCTCTCTCCCACACAGCTAATATCTTCAGGGTCTTATATGAACATTCAAGTAGTTGCTTATAGATCAAGGAGACCGTGCCCTGAATTTTTCCAGTATTTTTGAACCACTTTAACAATGGGTGATCATCTAGGCTAGAATTCCAGGGTACCCCATATGCTTTCATTGCAGACCTTAACTTCAAGTACATAAAAAGGAGGTACCTGCCAAGGAGTAATCTGCTTGAATATCCTGAAATGTGCGCAGTCCACTACCATTGAATATATCACCAAATGTGAGCACACCTTTTGATGACCAAGGGGGGTAAACGAAAGGCTGATTACCAGATAATAGGCGGGTATTATTCCAGAGAGGAGACTGACGTGAGATTTTTTTAACGTGACCGGTAATCTTTTCTGCATTAAACCAAGCTTTTAAAGTAGTTGAAATAATATTTACAAACTTCTGATGTAAACTTCTTGAGCCTACACCAGTAAAAGGCAGATCTTGAAGTCTATGGGGAAGAGCACGGTCAGACTCAATGCTTCTCCAGGGTACTTTGGAGTGAGTGTCCACCCAGACACGCATGGCCCTAATTTGGAAAGCAAGGTAGTAAAGCATTAAATTAGGAAGAGCAAGACCTCCGTGTGGTTTTGCACGCTGTAATACTGAAAGACTGACTCTCGGACGCTTTCCACCCCAGATGAATTTAGAGATTAATGAATTCATTTCTTTAAAAAATTTTTGGGAAGGAAAAAAAGGGAGCATGAAAAATAAAAAGTTAACTCTGGGTAAAATGTTCATTTTAACCGTGCTAATTCTAGCTTGCATTGACATTTTTAAGTTGTCCCACCTCTGTATGTCCCGTTTAATTTTCTGACTGACTTCGGAAAAATTAGTCTGAGCAATCCTAGGCAGAGAATCAGTAATTTTAATGCCAAGATAGGTACATGAGTTAGCAAAGACAAGACCACTAGGTAGAGAGGCTGCTTTAGTAATGCTATTAAGTGCCATTAAGGATGACTTATCCCAATTTATTTTATAACCAGACATAGTGCTAAAGAAGTTGAACAAACGCAAGACCTCTGGTAGAGAGGTATTTAAGTCTGAAAGATAAAGCATAATGTCATCAGCATACAATGAGATGTGGTGATGTGAGTTGTTAATAGTTATAGGTGTTATTGTTTGGCTTTGTCTAAGAGCTTGTGCGAGAGGCTCTAGTGAGAGTGCAAATAAAATTGGTGATAAGGGACAACCTTGCCGACAACCTCTTTGAAGTGGGAAAGGTAGCGATTGACAGAAACCTGTTGTTACGGAAGCAGAAGGACCTTTATATAACAATCGTATAATATTTAGGAACTTGGGACCAAATCCAAATCGCTCCAGAACAGACCATAAATAGTCCCATTCAAGTCTATCAAATGCTTTGAGAGCGTCCAAAGAGAAAATGGCGGAGGTAGCATTAGTGGTCTGAGCGTGATAAATAATGTGTAATAGTCGGCGTATGTTATCTGATGCTAAATGGCCCTTCAAGAAGCCAGTCTGGTCATAATGAATCAGATTGTCAATATATGGTTCCAATCGTAAAACCAATGCCTTGGCTAGGATCTTGACGTCAGCTGATATCAGAGATATTGGACGATAACTTGAACAACTTAGTGGATCTTTGCCTTTTTTAAGCAACAGGGTAATGATGGCTACATTTTGATCTCTGTGAAGTGTACCGTAATCAATGGCATAATTCATAGATTTTAGAATTAGGGGGCCCACAATATCCCAGATAGCAAGATAGAGCTCCGGAGGAATTCCATCAGGACCAGGTGATTTACCTTTCTGCAACAGTTTAGCTGCATTGTGGAGTTCTTCCAACGTTAAAGGAGAATCCAGCAATTCTTAAGCAGATATTGGTAAAGTGGGAAGATTCAAATGACTGAGAAAATCCCTACATTCTCCTCTGTCAAGAGAGACCTCAGACGAATACAACGTAGAGTAAAATGATCTAAACTCATCATTAACAGCCTTTGGGTTTGTAGTAATTTCACCAGAGCCAGTTTTAATAATGTCAATGCTGGCTTTAGATTCGCACTCTTTGAGTTTCAGTGCAAGCAATCTGCTAGGCCTATCTGCATTAAAATAGTATTTTTGCTTAGTTCTGTGAATGATAAACTCAGCTTTGGATATAGATAGGGAAGCATATTCTGCTTTTAATAAAGATAGCTCCTGATTAAGCTTATCAGAAAAAGCACAAGCCAGTTGACATTCTAGATCATGAATCTTTTTTTCTAGCTCCTCAAACCGTTTATTCCTAGAGGCCTTGACTTTAGCAGAATATGAGCTGCAATAACCCCTTAAAAAACATTTTGTAACTTCCCACAACATCTGCGGATTATGGCAGTGGGAGTTAATTTCCAAAAAAAAAATATTAACTCTTGTTTAAGTTGGTCTAGGAAGGAGATATCGTATAATAATGTATTATTAAAGCGCCATCTATTGACTTTAGAGACTTTAGCACCTATAACGATATTACAAATAACTGGCGAATGATCCGAAATCAAAATAGACAAAATATCAACAGTATTGATGTATTGGACCAGGGAAGGATCAACCAGAATATAATCAATCCTAGAAAACGACTTGTGACGAGTAGAGTAAAATGTGTAGGCTTTAGTATTACCGTTTTTGATACGCCATGGGTCTGCAAGATTAAGCTCTGCAATTAAGCTATTAAGAGCTACTGACGAGGGCGTCGCCACAGTAGAGTCAGCGGAGGAGCGGTCTAACTCAGGGTGAACACAAGCATTGAAATCCGCACCTAAAATAATGTGATAGTCATTGAAATTAATCAAGGTTCCAGAAATATTATTCATAAATTGGTGGTCACATACGTTCGGTGCATATATAGAGGTTAAGAGGACTTTGGTATGGTTAATTCTAATAGCTGCATATACGAACCGGCCAGATTCATCTTTCCCCATAGAATCCACAGACAAACTTAATGATCTCTTATACAGGATTAAAACGCCTTTAGATTTGTTAAGCGCACATGAACATGCCAACATCTTATAATATTTATTTTGAAAGCGATGAACATCTCCGTCTTTTAAATGGGTTTCTTGGAGTAGCGCGATGGATACATCTTTCCGTCGCAAAAATTCCAAACAACGAGTGCGCTTTACCGGCGAGTTTAACCCCCTCACATTCCAACTTAGAATATTAAAAGTAGACATATCGTGTACAGGTAAAATGACAAGTGGAGTGTAGAAAAGCCCAGGCCACGAAAACCATTTGGAGAAAATTGTACATTAAAGTTAGTTGCTGCCGCGAACAAAACACAGATGAACATAAACCAAACTATGTACATACACTTTGCAAGCCGCGAGGGTATAACGAATCCTCTGGCTAGCGTAAGGCTGCAGTTTACAAGAGCCGTGACTGCTCAATTACGGTGATCCCAACCACTACTAAGGAGAGATTATTATAGCTAGAATAGGGGAAGGAGGATTCGCGATTGTGATACAGATTGTTTAAAAATAAATCATAAAAATGAATTCCTATATAGAATCCCAATCTGCTCAAAGATTTAGCCTCGAAAAATAAAATGGACCTACCTCAGAAACCAAGAATGTCCATAACCTATTTTGTGGCCAAAGAAGATATGAAAACAAAATAGCAAATGAAAAAGGTAAAATAAATGGCTTACACCAACATATACAGTACTCTCGCTGTATAGTTTTATCTCTACTGAGTGACGGATTGCTCCATATCCATGTCAGCACAGCGGTCCAGTTGAGGAGGCAGTCCCACGGATGCTATAGCGATGTCGTTCCCAGGCCGTGAAGACAGAAGATACTGCTCGGCCTCCAGCAGCAAACGGAAGAGGTTTTGTCTCCCTGCATGAATGACCTTGAGTGTAGCCGGGAAGAGGAGAAACGACTGAATTCCGAGTGTATCCATCTTCTTCCGCACCTCTGTGAAAGCCTTCCTTTTCTTAGTGGTGTCTGCGCTGTAATCCGGGAAGAAATGAAGGGTTTCGCTGCCGAACTTGACCGGGTATGCGGCCCTCGCCCCTTTGAGAATGGCTTGTCTATCGGTGTAGTCCAGCAGTTTGAATATAACTGTGCATGGGCATTAAGACTGCTTGTCTGAGTAGATGCGATGTGCGCGCTCGATTTTAATCTCTCTGTCCGCAATTTGGGCAGGTTCGCCTTTAAAAAGGCGATGCAGTCACCTCCCTCAACACCTTCTCTGAGGCCGACTAACCGTACATTGGATCTTCTGCTGCGGTCTTCCATATCAGCAATCTTTAATGTGATGTTATCGAATTTAGATTCCAGATGGCTGATCTGATCCCTGTCTTTACGAAGAGCCGCCTGGATGGTGTCGTATCTGGATTGGAGCAGAGATACCGATTTTCCCACTTGCTCGATCTGCCCGGTTATGGCAGTGACTGCTTTATTGGTATTTTCAATTTCACATTTCAGATCTAGAATCTGAGGCATCAGCACATCATCTATAGCAGATTTGATAGCGACAGTGACAATTCTGTCTAAATCAGTCTGTTGTTCGCTCAGGGCTTGTTTCACTCCGGCCAAAATGGCGCCATCCAGCTCAGCTCGGGAGATTGCTGTGGAAGACTCCCTAAATTTCTTCTTAATGGGAGAGGTAGTGTCCTCCCGAGTATGAACAAGTGTGGCCTGGGTCGACATTTTCGACGATTTCACGTAATTTAGCATTTAGTTGTCCTTCAAAGACCTGAAAATATGCGAGTGGTGTGGAGAGCGTCTTTTCAAAGCTGCACCGCCATTGACGCGTCACCGGAACTCCATCCCTACTGAGTCTTAAACAAATATCAGCATGATTGAGGAAATAGATCTTTTATCAAATAAGCAGTAGTTCATCACCTCGCGTTTCCAAGCTTGTGTTCTTCTGCAGACGACAGGGAACTCAATGTTCTTCTTGGGAGAAGAGCAGGTCAGGGGTCGCCGTTCCACTTATGTCTGCATGTAACGCTGAATAAATTGGCCCGGCAAAGAGAAGAGCAGGTCAATGTTTTTTGTTTTGACAGCAAGTTTCAGACCAGTCTTGTTTTAAAATCTGGCCTTGGTGTCACAGTGAGCGAGAGGCTAGTGTTTGGACAGCTAAATTAGTTTCATATGAGAGGAATAATAAAGATGAAGCACTGTTTTACTGCAGGTGTTTAGCAGAAATGTAGTGTAACTATTTGACATATAGAGCTGGTCGTTGTACAATCTTTAGGCTTCAGAATTTGGGAATCTCTCTCTTTCAGTCCATTAATTTTAAATAGGAATGACAAGAAAAGTAATTTACTTTATTATAATTTACTTGACTTTATTTTGACTAGTAGTAAATTTCACAAATAATTACAAAGAAATGGCAATTAACACATTGAATGAAATGTGAAAGTTTGAAGTAGAAAGACTGAAAACATATACCAGTACTATTTTATTTACAACTTTGAAAAATCATTTTCTACTGTGTGTTATAATCCTCAAAAATGATTTAGGCTGTATGTGGGGTACAACATTAATATTGATTCATCTGTGTCTGAGCCTAATACAGTAACATGTAATGCTAATTCAGAACCAAGTACTTTAATATATATTATTTATAGATATAGACACTGAAGACAATACAATAAAATGATGACAAATTCCTTAGTACTGTCTGGTTTATTTCATTGCTAAATGGTGTGTTTACACACAGATACTACCTCCACCCATAATAAGCATTTGGCTTGCTACTGTTGGCAGAATGAATTTAGCTGTAGGACTAATAAAGCTGAAATCAAATAAAGCTCTCTGCAAATGTGCAAACCCACTTGGAGGGGTCATTTGTAATTTCCATAATGATGCTACAGCAGCAAAGGCATTCACCATGAGGACTCTATGTGTGAAGAAGATGTCTTCTACTACCAGAAAAAAAGAAAACACAGATGCAAAATACTACTAGAACTTACACTGGTGAAAGTTGAAAGCTTGGAAACGTTTTGCTGAAAAGTTGAAAAGTTTCATATGCTGATTTGCTGCTGAAGAAGAAATTTTGATTATTATCAATTAATTATTAGATTACAAATACAGTAAAAATACTAAAATTGTGAAATATTAAAATTTAAAATAATCATTTGAATGTGAATATTTAGCAATAAATATATAAATAAATAAATAAAATTATTGCTGTGATCAAAGCTGAATTTTCAGCATCATTACTCCAGTCGTCAGTGTCACATGATCTTTTAGAAAACATTCTAATATGCTGATTTGCTGCTAACATTTATAATTACTATCAATACTGAAAACACATGTGCTGCTTATTTATTTGTTTGTTTGTTGTGGAAATGATACACTACCATTAAAAAGTTTGGGGTGAATAAGATTAAAATTATATATATATATACATACAATGCCTTGCAAAAGTATTCAAACCCCTTAATTTTTTTCACATTTTGTTATGTTGCAGCCTTATGTTAAACCGCTTTAAATTACTTTTTTTTTCCCACAACAATCTACACTCGACACACCATAATGACAAAGCAAATAACAGGTTTTTAACATCTTTGCAAATTTATTAAACATAAAAAACTTAAATGATTCCATTGCATAAGTATTCAAACCCTTATCTAGGACAGTTGAAATTTAGCTCAGGAACATTCATATTGCTTGTAGATGTTACTACACTTTGAGTGAGGTTAACCTGTGGCAAATTCAATTGAATGGGTATGATTTGGAATGGCACACACATCTTAATAAAAGGTCTAACAGCTGAAAATGCATATCAGAGCAAAAACCAAGCCCTGAGGTCAAAACAACTGCCTGTAGAGCTCAGAAACAGGTTTGTGTCAAGCCACACATCTGGGGAAGAGTTCAGAAAAAAAAAAAAAATTCTGCTGCATTGAAGGTTCACAGAAGCATGCAGCCTTCATTATTCATAATAGAAGATGTTTGAAACAACTAGAACTCTTCCTAGAGCTGGACTCCTGGCCAAACTCCTGGCTCCATGATCATATATACAGATGGGAGAAACCTACAGAAGGACAAACATCACTGCAACACTCCACCAATCTGGGCTTTATGTCAGTGTGGCCAGACTCAATCTTCTACTCAGTGAAGACACACAAAAACTTGTAATTTGCAAAAAAGCACCTAAAGGACCCTCAGACTCCGAGAAACAAGATTCTCTGGTTTGATGAACCTCAATTCTAAGCATCATGTTTGAAGGAAACCAGCTCTGCTCATCACCTGCAGAGTACCATCCAAAGAGTAATGTGTGCTGGTAGCAGCCTCATGCTGTGGGGCTTTTTTTTCAGCGTCAGGGACTGAGGGACTCATCAGAGTAGAAGAGAAGCTCAATGCACCAAAATATAGATATAGCCTTAATGAAAACCCAGTCCAGAGCATTCAGAACCTCAGACTGGGCAGAAGGTTTACCTTCCAACAGGACAATGACCCTAAGCACACAGCAAGAGTGGCTTATAAACAACTCTGTGAATGTCCTTGAGTGGCCCAGCCACAGCCTGGCCTTGAACTCAATCAAATATTTATGGAGAAACCTGAAAATGTGCATCTGCCCCCATCCAACCCGTCAGAGCTCGAGAGGTGAAGAGGTGAGGAGAAGAATGGCAGATAATTGCCAAATGCTGATGAGCAAAGCTTGTCGGATCAAACAAAAAAGACTTGAGGCTATAAAGGTGCTTCAACTAAGTACTGAGTACTGCAATGTACTTATTTCAGATTTTTTTAATTTTTTTTTTTATAAATTTACAAAGTTGTGACAGTTCTGTTTTTGATTTGCCATTATGGTGTATGGAGTATAGATTGATGTGGAAAAAAAAGTGATTTAATGCAGTTTAACATAAGGCTGCAACATAAAACGTGGAAAAAATGAAGGGGTTTGAATACTTCTGCAAGGCACTGTATATATATATGAAATCAGAAATTTACATACGCTTTGCAGACTTTGAAAAATGTTAATTATTTTACCGTGTTATTTTACATATAGTCCACAAGAGAGAATAATAGTTGAATTTATAAAAATTACCTCTTTCAAAAGTTTACATACACTTGATTCTTAATACTGTGTTCTTACCTGAATGATGTTTTTTTTTTGTTTGTTTTTTCCCAAACAATGGCTGTATGATTTTGAGTCAGGTGTGTAAACTTTTGAACAGAATGAAGATGTGTACATTTTTATAATAGATAGATAGATAGATAGATAGATAGATAGATAGATAGATTTTTTTTTTCTTCATTTAGTACTGCCCTTCAGAAGCTTGCAGAACTTACATGTTTCCCAGAAGACGAAATAAGTGAAATTTACCCTGATCTTCAAATTCAAAAAGTTTCACCCCGCCTGGCTCTTAATGCACCATTTTTCCTTCTGGAGAATCAGTGAGCGTTTGAACCTTCTGCAATATTTGCATGTGAGTCCCTCAGTTGTCCTCAGTGTGAAATGTTGGGTCTCAAAATCATACAGTTATTGTTGGAAAGGGTTCAGACCTGAAATATTTTTCTGAAGAACTACGGGCAGTTTAACTGTACGGGACAAACAAGGGACTCATGAACAACTATCACTAAACAAAAAACACAGCTGTGGATCATTCAGGTAACAACACAGTATTAAGAATCAAGTGTATGTTAACTATATGTTAACTATATTTGGACTATATATAAACGTCTTTTATGTGAAATATCTTATTCAGGTCAGTACTAAATAAAAAATGGCATGCATTTTGTATGATCTACGATGGCGTTTTAGTGCGTCGTTAAAAAATAAAAAAAATCTAAGATTACGAGGTTAAAGTTGTAATATTTCGAGAATAAAGTCGAAATGTTACGAGAATAAAGTCGAAATGTTACGAGAATAAAGTCGAAATGTTTCAAGATTAAAGTCGAAATGTTTCGAGAATAAAGTCGAAATGTTTCGAGAATAAAGTCGAAATATTACGAGAATAAAGTCGAAATGTTTCGAGAATAATGATTATAGTTATAATATTTTGAGATGGGCTATTCTAGCCTTCTGCGCATGCAAATGGCCTGGATTGGGAGCACCGGGATATTCCAAAGTCTCAGCTTCAAAATATGTCAGTTTTATAGCGAAATACAAACAATATGTAGGCTATATTGCAATAATGTGTTTGTCAAGCGGCATCATCTTTCCGATTACAATAACGAACTACGAGACATTATTTTCATTATAAATTAGGCTAAACTGTTTTTTTTTCATGCATTATGATGTTCCTTCACTTTTATATCTTGCTATAAACATGAAATAAAGAGCAAAAACACATTTATAATTTGTATTTTGTTATAAAACTGACAGAATTTGAAAGCTGACCTGTGTGTAAAAGCAACAAAGCACACAATTGTTGCGATTACTGGGTGGCTGCGCGCTACAAATAATAAATGGAAGACTTTAAATATTATGTCCTCCTTTACAGTATTATACCATGACTAAAACAGTTTGTGAATAGTCACTTAATGTTTACAGCAGAAAAGACAACAATATAACTTATGTTAACAAATTTGAGTCCACTTCAACCTTTAGAACGTTTTATTGCTGTTTAATTAAACAGGCTATTTGAGGAATGAAAGTTTGGACACCACAGAAGTTTTTGCGGAGTAGGTGGTGGAATTTTCACAATAATTTAATGAATTGATTCACATAAATACAGCGATCTCACGCCACATTAAAGAGCTTGAAAATCACATTATTGTAAGACACATAATTTGTGTTTCCCTATAAAACTGATTTTGAAAGCTGAGACTTAAAGCACAAAAAAAAGCGCAAAGCCTCTTATGACAATAGCTATCGCTATTGGGTGGTTGGCGCACTACAAATAACGAATGCAATGGAAGACATGAAATATTATTTCCAAGCATACTGTGACTGTCCCCATGAGTATGACACATGGTATGATTTCTGCTAATAATCCCACATATATTTGTAGTGTATTAAAAAAAGGGTTAAATAAGAGAACAGCGCCCGCCAAAGGAATGTCGATTGAGTGTGAGCTGATGTTAAGATAAACAGTTGTTCCTGTTCATTCTGTTAATAAATATCATATTCTTGATATTAAGCTGTTTCCTTAAAATTGACTCTTCCTCATCCCAGTAAGATGATGCGGCCGCTCGGGCGCAACAACATTCAAATCAGTTCCGGTGGCCTGGCAACTTCCCGGTGCTCTCAATGCGGGCCATTTGCATGCGCAATATAGGCTATACTCTCAAATATTATAACTTAAATAACTTAAATTCTCAAAACATTTAGACTTTATTCTCATAATATTTCGACTTTATTCTCATAGTTTCGACTTTATTCTCGTAGTTTCGACTTTATTCTCGAAACATTTCGACTTTATTCTCGTAATATTTCGACTTTATTCTTGTAGTTTCGACTTTATTCTCGAAACATTTCGACTTTATTCTTGTAGTATTTCGACTTTATTCTCGAAACATTTCGACTTTATTCTCGTAATATTTCGACTTTATTCTCGTAGTTTCGACTTTATTCTCGAAACATTTCGACTTTATTCTCGTAACATTTAGACTTTATTCTCGTGGTATTTCGACTTTATTCTCGAAACATTTCGACTTTATTCTCGTAACATTTCGACTTTATTCTCGTAACATTTCGACTTTATTCTCATAGTATTTTGACTTTATTCTCGTAGTATTTCGACTTTATTCCCGTAGTATTTCGACTTTATTCTCGTAGTATTTCGACTATATTCTCGAAATATTTCGACTTTATTCTCGTAATTTCGACTTTATTCTCGAAATATTACGACTTTAATCTCGTAATCTTAGATTTTTTTTATTTTTTAACGAGGCACTAAAACGCCGTCGTAATGATCCCTCTTATTTTGGTAAAATAATTAACATTTTGCAGATTCTGCAAGGTGTATATAAACTTCTAGTTTCAACTATAGCAATATTAGGTGATCATGATCAGGTATCAGATCACAGCAGTGTGCTAATGTTTTTTTTTTGTTTGTTTGTTTGTTTTCACATTATGCAATTTTGCACACAGTAATTTTCATTTGCATTTGCATTTGGACTTTTTCAACTGTAAAAAAAAAAAAAAAAAAAAAAAATCAGAAACTTTACAAGTATATGTCAACTTATTCTACTAACCCTAAACCTACCCTAACAGTCTATTCTGAGAGTTAGTAGACATGTAGTTGCAAATTAATCAGAATTAGTTGACATGTAGTTGACTTGTAGTTACAAAGTTACTTATAGTTAGTAGAATGTCTAAAGTGGACTATCAAAATAAAGTGTAACCAGAAAAGTTGTTTAAAACTTGCCAGTAAATTGTCATGTTACTGATTTGAAAAATTGCCACCTTGGAGGATAAGAGTGGTAAGAATATGATTGTGAGTCATGACAGGCATGATTTGAACTCAAAGTGTTAATTATTCTGTACTACACATATTCTTTTTTAGAGAAATAGTGCATATATTTACAGTTGCGGTTTTATTCATATTCATAGTCAACATCTTCTCTTGCACTGTGTGAGGGGTGGATAATATGGATGGGTTCAATGACTGAATTCATCAATTTAAGCAAACAGACACATGCTGATAATTTCCTTGTGTCAGAAATTATGATATCCCAGCAGCGCATCACAGCAATCAATTTCAATTTAATACAGTTTTATATATCGCACATACGCAGCATTGCAGACGTTCAACCCTCCAAGCAGACTCTCAACTCCAGAGTTGTTTGGAAAAGGCAATTTTCAGCTTAAAGTCTTGACAAGCTTTGTGAGGCATGACGTCTCAGCCCTGCCATCAATCAACACCTGTTCAACTGCGGGCCAACAGAGCCAGACACACTTATTTCTCTGCCCTGTGAAAAATGTCAGCTCTTATGTCATGCTTTTCTTTTTTTCTTTCTCTCTCTCTCTCTCTCGATGCTGTTTAGATCAGCTTATAGTGGAGATCATATAACACTCAAACAAGATCTTTCAGAAAAAGGAAAAATCACCTTGTTTGACAGATCTGACTTGATTTGAGTGATAAACATTTTCTGAAATTTCAAAATATTTATAAAATAAAAAATAAAAGAACACAGAAATATCTGACTAGATAAGGATTATTTTATTTTTATTATTATTTATTTATTTTTTTTCTGACATAATGGACATGATGGAGACATGTGGAACCATTAGCATGCATATTGACTGTATATTAGTACTTATAAGGCATCTACATGACCATATTTTAGATCCCTTAATCCTACCCCATACCTAAACATCTACCTTACTAACTATTAATAAGATGCAGATTAGTTTACCGATGGAAACCTCTTAGTAAATAGTGAGTATGTGTTCCCTAATCTAGTGTTACCACAAAATAAGATGTGCATTTTTGCTAGATATAACCATTTGTGAGGTAAGGAAGTCTTGTATTCTTCCTTAAACATCAGAAGAACTGCCACAAACACACGATTCTTGTCTTCCTCTGAATCAGACTACAATGATTTGTTCAATTATCAACCCATTTTAACATGTGTGAATGATTCTGAAGACTAGAGAAAATGCAAATATGAACCGTATGTTTTCTGCTACCTGTGGGTGTTTTATTACATCCAAACAGCCACAGAAAATTACAAGTTTTGTGAAAAAAAAGCTTAATTTATTTCTAAAGTCCTTAGACAATAAATGAAGTATTTCCACATATTTCCATTCCTTTGCTTGTAAGCTAAATGATACATTTTAAATACTTCTTTTCGCAACTTCTGATATATTTTACTGCTTTTGTATATAGCTGACGTATAGCTGATATGACTCTTATTTTGTTCTTTCACTCATTAGTTAGACATTTACTCCTCCATAAGAGTAGTTAGACAATTAACCCTGCTGATAAAACCCTGACGAGTTCAACATTGAAATACGATGATGGAGACAGAAAAAAACAACACAATAAAACCTAGTGCAATGGTTTCTCGGCCCCTCCGTCTGGTCCTTTTGATCCATGTTGGGAAAAAATGAGTGCACAGTCCATTTGCTGGGAGGCCTTACCTCAAATGGGTCTGGGCAAAGAACCCCTATATCCACCTTTCATTTTCCATTTCAATCAGCAAATGCAGTCATTACCGCACTCCATTTGCTGCTGCATTATGTTGACAAAATAGCCCATTACTAACATGAAGTTGGAGAAAAGCAACAGGACTTTTTGCCTGAATTAATTCCGGGCTTCAACCAGAGCAAGAATTATGACTTCAGAAATGTTGCATTGCAGGCCTCATTTACCTTCTGCAAAACACGGGCCATAAAAAGAACCGGGAAGTGGAAATTCTGTTCTATCTCACACTCTCGCATACATCTTTGTGGCTTGTGCAGGTCACTTGTGAAGACAGCGTGAACAAGACTGAACAGAAGAAACGCAGCTCAGAGAGATACTCTGTCCTCCAACAACACAAACAAACCAGTTAGGAATAAAGAAAGATGGCCTTTTTAATAACTTAACAAGAGTACCTTAATGAAATACTGGAAATTATTGTCATATTTAACAGTCTTCACATTCACGTTTATGATGGACTCAATTGAAACACTTTTTGTAGTATGGATAAAAGACTATCAACAACTAACCTAACCAACTATCAACCTGTCTACTAAAGATATGCTCTCTATGAGGTATGTGTAGTCTTTACTTACATTCAACAGTTTATTAGTTCATTTTATATGTAGCCTTTCATTCATTCATTCATTCATTCATTCATTCATTCATCTCACACTTGGTTTTCACTGATTTCTAAATTCTATTTACATTTGTACATAGCTCTGTCCCACTTTTGCGTACACACTTTTTTTATGTACATTCATTTTTATTTTTTTGTCCTTACAATTTTGAGTTTCTATCTCATAATTCAGCCATTTTTCCTCTTAATTGCAAGTTTATAATGTGCAATTTTTGAGTTTAAATTTCACAATTTTGAGTTTAAATCTTGCAGTTCTGACTTGTTTTCTCAAAGCTGTGGAGGAAAAAAAAAAGAGTCGTGAGACAAAAAGTCCAAATTATGAGATAAAAAATACAATTACTTTTTAAACTTTTTTATCTCACGGCAGAAACCCAGCTAACAGGGAACGTTCCAACAACTTTCACTAACGTTTTTTTGAAAGTTATGCAAATATTAGGACAAATCATTATTAAAATAATATTTATGGAATTATATTTCCATATGAAATTAATGAATTAATGAATATTTGATATACATTCTCATAATTTCGGAGAAACTGTTCTGAGATCAGCATTCTCAGTACATCCGTATGATGGATATTAAAAGTACAGTAAACGTTCAAATTACGTTATATTTTAAGTAAAAATAATGTTAGTTGAATGATGTAGTAAATAAAATTGTAACCTTTAAATAATATTATAATCACAACAAGAAAACAGGACATATAAATATTTTAGAAACATTTCAAAATAATGTTTGCACAATGTTCTTATAACTTTTTTTTTTTTTTTTTTTACCTGGGATCAAGCTTCAAATAATGCATTATGCTAAAAGACTTTCAAGATCATAACATTGTATTGTGCAAGGAAATAAATCTTTATTAATTGTTATTGTATCCCCGTTATTGTTATTGTCAACCAATTAACATTTCTAATGTGAAATGTGACCCTGAACCAGAAAACCAGTCTTATGTAGCACGGGTATATTTGTAGCAATAGCCAAAAATACATTGTATGGGTCAAAATTATTGATTTATGTGTTATCAATAAGCAATGACACAGATCATGTGAAACATGTCTAAATTTTTTTATTACAGGTACTCCACTAAACTAACTGACAATTATGCTCAAATATCATGTGTGTGCTTACTGCTTAAATTAAAATAAGCACGCTTGAGAGAAAAAACAAAACAAAAAAACAGATCGACTTTGGATTTCAATAGGTGAAAACAGGGCCAATAGTGCAGAATGTATGTTTGTAAAATTATATTTACTAAAATTAACTTCAGTACGTTCACAGTGTGCACACAAAATCTGTTAGACTCCATAAGCAGATTAGTACCCATTATTTGTGTAAATCAGGCTATTATCACATATGCAGCAGACACTCGAAAGGACTGAAATGTCTGTTCCAGATATTAAAAAAGGACCATCTTTAGATTGATATTGTTCCTATTGCAAAAGGGCATCTTTTTTGTTTGCACTGGCACATTTGAAGCATTCAACCCTTGACTTCTGGTTGACAGAAAATGCTTTATAAGTTTTCTGGGCGTGACATTTAATACTGAGGTTAGCACAATGTAAAGGTGGCCCCAGCATCTTCAAAGAAAGGTTGACTTCAGCCAAGCGTCACAACCTGCAAACCAGTCAATTGCCTTCAGGGTTTCATTTCCTACACTGTGCCAGCATGGCCTTCTGGATTTTAACTCACTCAGCTGTTTTTTATTTATTTATTTTTATTTTTTTTATGTGCATTGATTTATTTCTGATGCATTGTTCCGGTGTTTTTGATGTAGTTTCACTAACACGTCATGTCTGAGAAGTGCACTGACTTTCCTGGAGAATATTTGTGACCCTGGACCACAAAACCAGTCATAAGGATAATTTTTTTGAAACTTATATATTATTTCAAACAGGGCGATGCCAGACCTGAAATGGATGGAAGAGCCACTTAAAAATGTTTCCTTGTTATTATAAGTCTCAACCTGTTACAGGAAACACTGCTATGCTTTCTTCCTGTTCAGCTCTCACAAAATAATCAATCCAAAGTATTTAATTAAAGGCCAAACTCATATTAAAACCTTTTCCGTCATAAAAATGTCTCTCTGCATGCAGTCTGACTCTTTGTTTGCCAGATCGCTATTTCTCGGGGGAAAAGACTTGGCATTGCTGGCATTTGTTTGGATGTGTGACCTTTTAAAGATTCTAGAAATCTAAAGCCATCTTGTTTTCCCTACTGAAATTCCCCAGATGTGCAGCTGGAGGGAGACTGACTCGATGGAAAAATAACCTCAAGGTCATGTGTTGTTGGAGTCGGCATGTTGTCACAGCACCATGTTAGTGACCGCTGCTTGTTTGGCTCAGAAAAGTAAGTGCTGTCAAAACAGGACTCCTGTTTGATATTGGTGATTGCAAAATTTGAACCTGGTAAAGGTTGTTGTTTAGGAACAAAGGGATTGACACACAATAAGATCTGGGGCCCGTTTCAGAAAGGAGGTTAAGTGAAAACTCTGAGTATGTAAACCCTGAAATGAGGGAAACTCTGGGATTTCCGTTTTAAAATGGGAGGTTTGTCAAACCAGAGAAAGCAGGGTAAGTCAAGCCCGTTTCTGAAAGAGAGGTAACTTATACTCAGAGTCAGTTACCGCGGTAACTTACTCTGTGAACCTAACCTGGGGTGCGTTTCCCAAAAGCATCGTTAGCCAACTATGGTCGCAAGTTCCGTCGTTACCAGCATAGTTCAACGATTCGGTGTTGCCCGAAACCATAGTTCAAACGAACGTTCGCAATCAGCGTCACAAGCTTATGTGGTTGGAACTACAGCTCTGGACCTGTGGTTAGAAGCATAGTTTCTTGTTAATAAGATATATGGGCTCAAATAAATATGCTCTTGGGCACAACAAGCAAGCTAACATCCAGTACTATCTGTATCGTCCATTATCTGTATCTGTACCATTCTATGTAAATATGCATTTTAATTATGCATTTTTGCGCGTCCATTGTAAGCGCCGTTTTTGAAGAGTGCGCATGTGCGTAAATGCCTGCGGGAACCTCGGAGTATGACGTAAGAGGGAACCCG
>JAFVLL020036131.1:0-42421 GCA_021397915.2 Tor tambroides | reverse complement strand
TTTGGGGGGGGGGGGCCGTACAAATTTTTTTTGCATATGGGCCCGGGGCTGACTTGCTACGCCACTGATTCGGAGCATCCCTGCTTGCTGGCGTTCACATCAATCCACAAGTCGTTCTTATAGGTTAAACTATTTTAATTCAGTTCGATGTAAAAACAATAGGCTAAGTATGTCTTGCATCCTTCAATGTTAGCGAACATTGCAAATAAATTGGTAAGCCCCGTTCACACCAAGAAGGATAACGATAAAGATAACCATAAAGATAACGATATTAGTGTCCACAGCAGCGAACAATATGGTCTGTTTATTCTAAGCGCACTTGCGTCTGCTGCTTTAAATTCTCATGCGTTATAGCAGGATGGATTCTGATTGGCTGTCAGTGTTTCTATCGTGCATCAGCTGGAAGAAAATCGTTCTGGAAGTGATTCCAACCATATCGTTTCTCTGTGCCTTCATCGTTATAGTTGTGGTGTGGATGCTGCTATTCTTTAATACTGAGAACAATTTTTAGAACTATATCTTTATCGTTATCTTTATCGTTATGGTGCTTGATGTGAACGGGGCTTTACGCTCGCTGATTGGTGCGAAATGCATTCTGGGATACCTGGCTGCCTCAAGTTCGCACAAGTCACCTCTAGATGCATCATTGATAAAAGGGGCAGAGCAAGGACACATCCGGGGATTTGAACTGTACTTGGCTCGATGTGAACTTTGAATTGGAACAGTACTTGGGTGACTACTGATGATGTTTCACAAGTCCACAAGAACACAAATACAGACAAGAACGCATATTGAGAAATGGCTTTGGATTTTCACATTGGTTTGAATTAAAATGCAAATTCATTCTTTACCACTAGGTGCCGCTTTTGGAGCGTTAAAAGCTCACAAACGCTGCTTTAAATGAAATCAACCAATCACCGCAGATTAGCGTCACGCAAAGGAGGGGTTTGGAAAACTAAATCGTGAAAGGGTTTTTTGACCTTGCATGCTTGTCAACCAGTTGTTTGAGACTCCCAAAACCAAAATATGAACCTTTCATAACCCATAATAGGGGCACTTTAAATTCTGGATGCAGGGCATTTAGAATTAGTTTGATTCAATTATTTGATTTAGTTTAGTGTTTACTTAACTTGTGAACTTGTGAGTTCAGTTCAGTTAGGTGAATAATTTCAGTAAATCATTTCAATTATTAATTAAAAGACACTAAAAAGCACCTATTCAAACATTTTGTTCGTGACTCAGACATCACTGTATGTATTAATATGCACTGAATGAATAATCATTAATGCATAAATGATTTGCAACAAGTGCAAAAGCTGTTGCATACATGAACTGTATAGAACAGAAAAAGATATAATGCCACTTTAATTGTTTGCCATACCTGCAATGTTGTTTATTGGGCTATCAGGTCTGATCAGGTTAGAGTATGGGAATTGGTTCCCCAGTTCTATCCAGTTGCTGTGACTGTAGAAATCCTTTAAAGACATCCAAGGAGGCAAATGACACAAATGGTTTTGATTACACATTTATGTACACTCAAGCAGATAAAATATCACATTGAAAAAAAAATGTCTGTCATTATCTTGACTTGTTTCTAAGGACAGTTTCTTACAGTGTGCAAAGTTTATAGCTCTGAGAACAGAAAGTAAGTCATACAGATTTCAAATGACATGAGAGGGATTAAATTATGGCATTTTTTTTTTTTTGAACTATCCCTTTAATCAATCAGTTTGTATTATCTTTGGTTGTGTGGGCTCTGCTAAATCGTTTAATCCTTCTTTGCCTCATTTGTACTTGACTCCAGAATACCCCTTTTATTGAAATTCTTCACATAGATATTTTTAGATATTTTAGAGCTCCAGGATTAAAAAAGTTTTAATAAAAAAATTACAATAAAATAATAACAATGAATCAGATTGACGCAATTACTCAGTTTGCATCTGTTCTGTCAGAAATTTTTCCTTGTCTACAAAAGTCATGAAAAGGACAGATGATCTAGGTCTTTCTATTGACACACCTGTAGAGTATGTAGAGCCTCACCCAACCGCTTTCTTGCTGTTTCATAATTACCCTGTTGGGCAGCAGCTTTAACAGCTTTCACACCTTCTGTGATGAGGTCTCGACCCTTCAAAAAAGTTTCACCATCAAAGTGGTGTCTTGCACTCGCCAAATATTTTCCATCAACCCAGGCATTTTTATTGCGAACTCTACTAATGGCTTGTTGGAAACCTTTGGCTGATGCTGGAGACGAGCAAGCTTTTGTCAGAGACTCAACTGTCAATACGCTTGGCTGAAACAGAAAAGACATGCAAACACTGACATGAAGTACTTTCCTTTTGAATAGACTGTATGTCTCTCACAGTCTTCATTCGTGAAAATGAATGGACAGACACATTCAGTGCATCTAGGTCCTTTTTTTATATATATATTCTGTCATTTGCACATTCACTGTTTTCCATGCCACTAGAAAAAATGGACCTACGCATACGGACAGTGTTTACAGACTGTGACTTTGGTCTTCATAACATGAACTTGCAAGTTCAAAAAAAGTTGGTAAAAGGAAATTCTGTTCAGTCATCTTTAGCCCAGCTACCTTTGCAGCTTACAATGTTTTAAATATGTTGTCATAATGTGTATTTCTGATGTAGTCATTTATTTATACCCTCAAAATGTAAAAAAGAAAACAAGCAGTTTTTGAAGTTAATAAATCAACTTCATAACCACAACAAAATAATGACTCCTGTCTTCACCCACCAGCACAAAATCTCTTCCTTGTTGAAGTGCCTGAGCATTACAGACTTCTGCTGTTGTTTGTAAAATTGCTTTTTGCGTTATTTCTTGGTGGGTAATGGAACTAGTTAGGAGAACCTTGAAAGCCAGAGACCTTTCTTCATTGTGCAGAATGACAAAGAGGATGATAATTTTGTAGAGCCAACTTTGAGTCATTATGGCTTAATCTGAAAAATAAATAAATAAATAAAACAATAAGATATGCATAATCACAAACTTAAAGACAAATAAGATAAATATTATGAAATGGCTATTATACCTCAATTCTTGATAACAGCCTGAAGA
The DNA here is from genome assembly GCA_021397915.2 of Tor tambroides. NCBI lineage: Eukaryota > Metazoa > Chordata > Actinopteri > Cypriniformes > Cyprinidae > Tor > Tor tambroides. Next base: position 39,346 of record JAFVLL020036131.1, on the reverse strand, counting down.
GGATTCTCTGCTGGTTATCCACGTCATGCACAATTCTACTGTAAATCGTTCTACCCTCCTTATGACGGACCATTATATATCAGTCTAGAAGGTGGCCCTTAAATGAAGGAATGTACCTCAAACAGGTTTTACTGTTTTTGTCAATACTACTTTTGTCTGGGCAGTCTAGTTAGGTTACTTTCAGTAGAACGTTTTGCACAAAAAATGTATGAATAGAAATCACTGTTTCGCAACGATACTTTCACTTTTGCACAAAAAAGCAAACAATTCATTGTTAGATGTTTTCTGTTAAGTTAAGCTGGTTGCAAAGCATTACCAGTTCCTGCCTGAACTGAAAATTACATCTGTTTTGGCATATGTTTTGTTCTGAAACATTTTTGTAATATTTCTATAACTTTTTGGAATTAAGTATAGAAATTGATTAGGCTATTGATAACATTCAATGTTGTAGACCCATTTCCATAAATGGGCTTCTTGGTTTTACTGATTATCTATGATGAATGATTTAATTACTATTAATGTCAGAAATGTAACTGAATTTAAAATACATCAACGTGATAAGTGTTAATCTATAGAAATACTAAATATGTAGTTCACCCCCAAAAATGAAAATTCTAACATCGTTTTCTCACCATGTCATTCATTCCAAACATGTAGTCTACATATAGCCTAAATTACAAAAGAAGATGTGAAAGTCTTTCACTATTTAGTCAAAAACACTTTATCAAAAGACATTTATCAAAATATCTTACTTTGCATTCTACAAAAGAAAGAAAGCCATTTAGATTTTGAACGACACGATGGTGATGACTGAAGGGTGAGTAAATGCTAACAGCGCTTTCAGTTTTAATTTTCAATGATCTGCAGCAAAAGTATACCGCTGGAGGGCTTTTATTTTGAAAAACAGTGACGATGCATCTACGATTGTCGTCAGCTTCGCAAAGAAATGCGGAAGTGCCTGTGCTGCTGATTAAGTTCAGTAGAGTACTGACACGTACATAAGGTAACATAAGGTAAAATATAAAGTATGCTTGCCTTGTTATAGTTAATTTGCCCATTGCATCGTTCACATTTTTTTTACAGAAATAATGCTAACTGCAGACGTGGTAAATAGACACTGACGAGCTGAATCTCGCTCATTCATTCATTCATTCATCTGTTCTTTCGCTCGCTCGCTCATTCATTTCCTCGTTCTTTTGTTCAGCTAGCCAGCTGTTTATGCAATTTGCAGTATCTTGTACATAGACAGTGTAAAATTATAGTCCTGTTTTAGGGGCAAAATTAAAATTATAGTCCTGTTTTATTCCCGTAAATGCATTATTGTAGGACAGAAATGTATATACCAGTAGTGTATGAGCATCTTATGCTGTAATCACTGTGTTAACTGTAGTCAAAACCTCTTGACTTTTGGTGATTTGCAGGTACATTTGAATGACTGTCGTCCCCAGACCAGCTTGCTCAGGTCAAAAGAAAGATGGGTAGGCGGAGGAAGAGGGTTGCAACAGGTGATGGTGTACCTAGCCCAAGAAAGGAGGAAAAAACACCAGCTCCCCCACGCAAGGAGAAGAAGAAGAAAACTGACATTGGGAAGGTGTTTATCAATATATCCATCGGTCTGTGTATCTTCAGTCTTATCTGGTTCTTCTATGCCCTTTATATGCGCTCATCCTTGGCCAGGAGGGTTGTGACCTTGCACCCCTCTCCACGGGTCTTGGATGCTAATAGCTCAAGTCCTGCTGTGTCTCCTGAAAGATACTGGGGTACCTATCGGCCCCAGGTGTACTTTGGGATGAAAACAAGAAGTCCCAGATCTGTTGTGACAGGTGGGGTGTTTCAGATTCACACTTTATGCACCATTTCTATATTTTTACTTGTCTTTGTGATGATTTGAGGTTATTACAAGCCTGCCTTTTTCTATTGGTTTAATTAGGCTTAATGTGGATGCGTCAATTTGCTGAAATGGATGGAAATCTTAGGCACACTTCTGAGCAAGGGGACCATTTGCTGGGCTACGGATGGCTAATGCATGACGGAGTCTCTTTTGGAGTCCAGGAGGTCCATGACCGTGAATTCACCCTGACCACAGAGTTCGTGAAGCGTATGGGTGGAGATCATGGTGGAGACTGGACTTGGAGGATTACTGCAAAACAACATGTAAGCAAAGAGTAATGCTCTAACAGTTTACGTGTTTAACAGCCAGCACTAACTGATTTATTATTTTAATATTTTCAAATACAAGGATATTTAAATTTTAATATAATGGGAGTAAAATAGCACAAACATATTAGTTGTTTTCAGTGCACATAGTCAGGCATGTCACAGTTCTGGAAAACCTGGAAATATCAGTGAATTTAAAAAATGAGGCATTCAAGAAAGTAACAAATAAAAAAAGTAATGTGTGTGTGTGTGTGTGTGTATATATATATATGTCACAGAAGTGAGTACACCCCTCACATTTTTGTAAATATTTTATTATATCTTTTCATGTGACAACACTGAAGAAATGACACTTTGCTACAATGTAAAGTAGTGAGTGTACAGCTTGTATAACAGTGTAAATTTGCTGTCCCCTTAAAGGTCCTATATTGTCAAAACTGAAATTTCCTGTCTTTTTTCATGATAACAGAGATCTAGGGGCTATGTAACTACCATATAAGTTTCAAATCAGTCAGTCCACAGTAAAATGCACACAGCCTGCATAAAGTAGCTGTGTTTTTTCATGAGTCCTTGTGACTTCCGTAAAAATGTGACGTCCGAACTACTCAGTCACCGCTTTCAGTCACCAAACCCCCAGACAACATCGCGTCCATGCCACTGCTGAGCAACAACAACACGGAAACATGTCGAAAAGATTAACTTTAACGGAAGAAACCAGATCAGCCGACCTGTAACGTTACTGTACACTCTCACTCAAAGGATGGATGATCTAACAGGATTGTTACTATGAGGTGGATCATGTCTAACGTGTATAAGACAAACTCACCGTGTCTATCTAGTCATGATGAAGATGTAAATACATTTCAATTTCAGCAGGCAACTATTTTTACAGCTACATTATTATTCCAGCCACAATTAATCACAACACTGTATATACAGTTACAAATGATTATATATAAATCGTCAGTTTGTTATTTTACACACATGCACACAGACATTTGTTTCATACACGACAGTCGTGAGATGCAAGAAATCTTTAGACGTGCCAATAACAACAAAAGACAATACTTTATTGAACCTTTTGCTGCAAACACGAGCATTTTTGATGATCGTTTCTGTCCAGTCCGCTCGTTTTATCGTGTTTAACCACAGCTGTCGTCGGTTTTTTGTCTGGCAGTGGCAGCAGGTATGTGATCAAATTTCTAATTTGAGGCTGTATTACATCGATTCTGGCACACAACATCACAACAAGATGATATTGTAAGCTCCTTATGTAGCTGAATCTGCGCTGGTTTGAATGTGCTGCCTCCTTTGTTTTGCTTCCAGCTTAGCGCGGTGACGTAATTTTGACTTCGGCCCTACATGACCCTAGTTACCTGTGGTTGGCCTAGCTGTGCGTCACTCAGAAAACAACAGGCCAATCAGAAGAGAGGCTCATGAATATTAATTAGACAGGCCAAATCGACCTGTTTTTACCAGAGCTCATGAGAGAAGAGCTGTAAAAATATATTGAGATGGTTTTTGGTACTTATACCGCGAATATATATTCTTAAGGACATCGAAACCTAAAATAAAGCTCCAGAAAGGTGTACAATATGAGACCTTTAAAATAACTCAACACACAGCCATTAATGTCTAAACCGCTGGCCACAAAAGAGAGTACACCCCTAAGTGAAAATGTCCAAATTGGGCCTAATTAGCCATTTTCTCTCCCCGGTGTCATGTGACTCATTAGTGTTACAAGGTCTCAGGTGTGAATGGGGAGCAGGTGTGTTAAATTTGGTGTTATCGCTCTCACTCTCTCACACTGGTCACTGGAAGTTCAACATGGCACCTCATGGCAAAGAACTCTCTGAGGATCTGAAAAATAGAATTGTTGCTCTACATAAAGATGGCGTAGGCTATAAGAAGATTGCCAAGACCCTGAAACTGAGCTGCAGCACGGTGGCCAAGACCATACAGTGGTTTAACAGGACAGGTTCCACTCAGAACAGGCCTCGTCATTGTCGACCAAAGAAGTTGAGTGCACGTGCTCAGCGTCATATCCAGAGGTTGTGTTTGGGAAATAGACGTATGAGTGCTGCCAGCATTGCTGCGGAGGTTGAAGGGGTGGGGGGTCAGCCTGTCAGTGCTCAGACCATACGCCACACACTGCATCAAATTGGTCTGCATGGATGTCGTCCCAGAAGGAAGCCTCTTCTAAAGATGATGCACAAGAAAGCCTGCAAACAGTTTGCTGAAGACAAGCAGACTAAGGACATGGATTACTGGAACCATGTCCTGTGGTCTGATGAGACCAAGATAAACTTATTTGGTTCAGATGGTGTCAAGCGTGTGTGGCGGCAACCAGGTGAGGAGTACAGGGAGCTGGGGAGCTACAGTTTATTGAGGGAACCATGAATGCCAACATGTTCTGTGACATAATGAAGCAGACCATGATTCCCTCCCTTCGGAGACTGGGCCGCAGGGCAGTATTCCAACATGATAACGACCCCAAACACACCTCCAAGACGCTGAGGGTAAAGGTGATGGACTGGCCAAGCATGTCTCCAGACCTAAACCCTATTGAGCATCTGTGGGGCATCCTCAAACGGAAGGTGGAGGAGCGCAAGGTCTCTAACATCCACCAGCTCTGTGATGTCATCATGGAGGAGTGGAAGAGGACTCCAGTGGCAACCTGTGAAGCTCTGGTGAACTCCATGCCCAAGAGGGTTAAGGCAGTGCTGGAAAATAATGGTGGCCACACAAAATATTGACACTTTGGGCCCAATTTGGACATTTTCACTTAGGGGTGTACTCACTTTTGTGGCCAGCGGTTTAGACATTAATGGCTGTGTGTTGAGTTATTTTGAGGGGACAGCAAATTTACACTGTTATACAAGCTGTACGCTCACTACTTTACATTGTAGCAAAGTGTCATTTCTTCAGTGTTGTCACATGAAAAGATATGATAAAATATATTTACAAAAATGTGAGGGGTGTACTCACTTCTGTGAGATACTTTATTTATTTTATTTATTTATTTAGTCAAATATTCAATTTCAAGAAATTGCTCTTTATTAGGACAATCTCTGTAAAATATTTATCCATTAAGCAGAAATGACTTCAAATGTCATGACAATTCATTAAGTAAAACATTGTGGCAACGTTGATATGTGAACAGGTCTTTGAGAGGGTCACAGATTGAAGGCCAATCCAATACAAAATTAATTAAATTTAATTTAATAGAAAATATACAAGTTGCATTAGTGCTGTCAAACTATTAATCGCATCCAAAATAAGAGTTTGTTTACATAATGTGTACTGTGTATATTTATTATGTATATATAAAAGCACATACATACAGTATATATTTTGAAAATATTTACATGTATTTACATGTGTATATTTATATTCATGTAATTTATATTATATATATATATTATATAAACCTAACATATGTTTCTTAAATATATACATGCATGTGTTTGTATTTATATATACATAATTAACATACCCAGTACACACACACGTGAACAAAAACTTTTATTTTGGATGCGATTAATCGCAATTAATTGTTTGACAGCATTAATTTGCGTTTTTTGAAGGTCAGATACTGTAAAGTATGATAGAAGACGAAGTTTATCAGATCCACATAACATCACAGCTTGCTGGTAGTTCCATTAATATGATATAAAGTAGTTACTTCTGGTAAACACAAAATCATACAGACATTTAGAATTATAGTTTATCTCAATATCGAAATTGCCTCATCACATCAGGTCTGTCTTTGTTTCTGATTGGCAGAGCACTGCTTCCTCGGCTCCTGTGATCTCGCTGATGTTCTACGCTGCTACAGATGTTCAAGGTTCCTTGCAGGCCCATGTAGAAGAGAAAAATCGCTTGAGCTCTGTGACTGGAACATCTGAGGAGCTTGGCAACTTCAAGATTACGTTTGGCAAGCCCACTGCAGGGGAAGGTGCTAGTGGCAAATATGCCAGGTATCTTACATTTCTTGTGCAGTACAAGCTTTTGTAGTAAGTAATATTGTTAACCATAGTAATAGAGAGGATTGTAGGTTTTTAGCAGTGGTTTACTGCAACAGAATAAATAATATAACAGTAACAAAAAATTAAAGCAATATTTATTATAGTGTTTTATAATTAATAGTTACTAATATTTGTTCATATATATTATTTACTGATTTATTTGCAGTTTTTTTTTCTTTTTTACAAAAAGCAACAAAACAAGGTAAACAAATTAGTGGAAATTTGTGTATTCTAATATACAGGAACTCTTACTATTAGTATGATTCTCAGATGAGGAAAAACAATTATGATAAAATAAGGTTTTCTGTCTTATTATTTTAACAAGTTACTGTATTTTTACTGTTTTTCTTTTCAGATATAATTACTTGCAAACTAAGAGCCCTGGTCTTGATAAGCTAACAGATATAGTGAAGAACAGCCTAAATCACAAGTTTACTTTCAGTCCTTCCAAAGGTGAAAAAAGATCGTATTTTGCCGTGGATTCTTACAAAGTCACTAACCACCAGAACCAACAGAAAGATCCCAAGATGGAGAATGATTTTGTGGTCCATCAGGTGACTGTTCAAACCCCATTCCAGATTGAAGTTTTGTTTGAATCTGGAAGCTTCCGGGAACGTCCGAATCAACTTGTGGGCTCGGTTCTTACGGACGAGCTGGAGAAGCGTAAGGTAGCGTTTGATGAGAAGTTTGTGAGTTCATTTGGCCTCCAAGCTAAAGGGTTCACATCTTCACAGATCGAATTTGCTAAGGCAGCTTTAAGCAACATGCTTGGTGGCATGGGATATTTCTTCGGACAGTCGGTTGTCCAGTCGGCTTACAACGAGCACCCTGTGCTTTACCCTGAGGGTCCGCTGTTTACGGCAGTACCATCTCGCTCTTTCTTTCCAAGGGGCTTTCTTTGGGACGAAGGATTTCATCAGCTTCTCATCAGCAAATGGGACACGCAGTTAACACAGGAGGTCATTGCGCACTGGCTCGATCTTATCAATGTAGAGGGCTGGATCCCACGTGAACAAATCTTGGATGATGAAGCTCGTAGCAAAGTACCGTCTGAGTTTATCGTGCAGCACAACGAAAACGCTAACCCTCCCACGCTCTTCCTGGCCCTACAAGAGTTACTGGAACAGCTGGATGCTCAACCAGAGTTGTCGTCTTCTCAGACCATGATTAACTTCCTGAAAAGGTTGTACCCAAGACTGCAGATTTGGTTTGAGTGGTTTAACACCACACAAGCTGGACCAATTGCCAACTCCTACCGCTGGCGAGGCCGGGACAAAGACACCAACCTTTTCCTAAATCCCAAGACCCTGACCTCTGGCTTGGACGACTACCCACGGGCTTCCCACCCATCTGCTGATGAGAGGCATGTGGACTTGTATTGCTGGATGACCCTGGCCTCTGGCATCATGGCAAATGTGGCACGAATACTTGGGGAACCCCACCAGGTGTACGAAAACACCCATCGTGTTCTCAGCGATAATGATCTGTTAAACAAACTGCATTGGTCCGAGAATCTGCATGCCTTCAGTGATTATGGAAATCATACTCAGGCAGTCTCACTTCAGCAGGAGAAAGTGTTTGTGCCTCCTGGACAACCACGGCACCAGTTCCCAGTCGCACGGTTGGTTCGCTCTGTTCGTAAAGCCCCCAAGCTGCAGTACGTGAATGCATTAGGCTATGTTAGCCTTTTTCCATTCTTGCTACAAATTCTGACACCAGACTCGCCAAAAATTGAGCATATTTTGCGGGACATTCAAGATCCTGACCGCCTTTGGACACCCTATGGCCTGCGCTCGCTCTCGCGCTCAGATCCCCTCTACATGAAGAGGAACACGGAACACGATGCCCCCTACTGGCGAGGAGCGATCTGGATCAACATCAACTACCTGGCAGTTAGAGCACTGCATCACTATGGCAGCATAGAAGGGCCATACAAAGAGAAAGCAGCTACCCTATATCAAGAGCTCAGGACTAACCTCATCAATAATGTTTACAAGCAGTATATGGACACTGGATACATCTGGGAACAGTACAATGATAGCACTGGAAGGGGGCAGGGTAGCCACCCCTTTACTGGCTGGTCGGCTCTGACTGTACTGATAATGGCTGAAGAGTATTGAAAATCAGTAGCAGGCCAGAGTCAGAATGCTAAATTAAGATGCTCAACTGGTGCCATATGTTTGTTAAAACAGTGTAATTCATTTTTACATAATTTAGATAACTGGTGGACTTTTTTATTTGTTCATTTAAATAATAATGAAGAGTCCTGATTAAATATTTCAGTTTTACGTCCAGTTTAATGTGATTGTATCCTCAGGTTTGAAAAGCCGCAGGCTTTTTCTGGATCATACAAAACAATATCATCTGTTTGAACCAGGAGGAGACAGTGCACTTATTTTGGTCCATTGCTGTTTGGAATCAATTAAAAACTTCTTATAAAATCATTCTTCAGTTGAATACTTATACTATACTTATACTTTATACTCAAATCATATCTATTTATGGAAGATTTTTTAAAGTGGTATGTAATTTAATCTGATTATAAACTAGGGTTGGAGATTTGCTCTTTGTTCTATATGTAATTCATGTGTTAGAATTTGAATTGAATTTGCCACGCTTCACCGGAAGATGAGTTGCAATGACAGAAAAAGGAATATACTGAATTGCAATCTATGTATCATTCTTTCTGTTTGTAAGGTCTAAACATTTTTAAACTTTTTTTTTTTCTCTTCAAGGGATAGTTCACCCAAAAATGAAAATTCTGTCATTAATTACTCACCCTCATGTTGTTCCAAACCCATAAGACCTCTGTTCATCTTTGGAACACAAATTAAGATATTTTTGATGAATTCTGAGAGCTCTCTGACCCTCTCATAGACAGCAATGTAATTACCACGATAAAGGTCCAGAAACATAGTAAGGACATCGTTAAAATAATCCATGTGAAAGTCGTGATGTATTGTCAAGTATGGTGACCCATACTCGAAATTGGTGCTCTGCATTTAACCTATCCAAGTATATACATACACACACACACACTGCTCCAGCGCCTTGGTCAAGGGCACCTCAGTCGTGGTATTGAGGGTGGAGAGAGCGCTGTACATTCACTCCCCCCATCTACAATTCCTGCCAGCCCAAGACTCGAACTCACAACTTTTCGGTTACGAGTCCAACTCTCTAACCATTAGGCCACGACTTCCCCATGTGACATGTGAATCCATGTTTTGTTTTTTTTATTATTATTATTATTAAGAAAATTAACAATTAAAAACATAAATTTAACCTGCTATTTCTGGAAAATATAAAGATATATTTCGAAATATATATTTATTTTAAAATGTTAAAATGTTGGTAGGTCAAGTAAAAATCTTAACTTGCTGATTGAGTAAACAGAAAAATCCTTATCGATTAGCTCTGTTTAGTGCTTTAGGTCTAGCTTGAATGAGTGCAGATGTTCGAACATATTAATTATGTGGCATGACTTACAAACAGTTATTAATTAGAGGTAGTATTTGCACTATACAAACGGCTTTCTGCTTTCATTCATCTGAGCCTCAGAATCTGTAAGTAACGTTTTAACATAGTTTACATATATATTAGTGTATTAACTTACTGCAGCTTACCTAAAGTGTCTTATCCATATTGTATTCGTATTTGTTATTCGTTAAGTAGGTTTACAGTTTGATAAAGCAACACTTTTGGGGCCTGTAAGAGAAAAAGTAGCTAAGCTTGTAATTGTAATCGTTTAAGTTTTTTTGTTGATGATGATCGGAGGGAAAGTTCAAAAGTGTTGACATCCCTCTGTTTACACACTCCTGGTTGCGTCAGCAGTGTTTTGGAGACTTAAGCCTGTTGGTGAGTCATGCTGTATTTGAGAATTTTTATTTATTTAATTTTTTACTTTTCACACAATCAAAGAACCATGTGGCAACGTGAGCAATATGACGAATGATGATGAGAGAGGAGATAAACACACATCTTCCACTATATTTTTACTCCCCTTGGGCATCATACATGTGTGCCCTCATAGCTATTTCCATTTGAAATGCATCTCCCAGCCTTTGTAGTTTTTGGTTGTTCGGTGTGACTAAAACACTCAATGCGCAATCCCCCTCCCTCTCCTCAGACGCACGGTACAATGGGATAATAGCCAAAACAGCATTAGCGAGATCTAACGCACGGGCATAAATAGATGAGTCAGAGTTCCTCCATTTGCGCATTGATGAGATCCCGAGCCTCTGTTTGCATCCATTGGTAAGAGTAGTTGGGGCATATTTACGTGAGTCACACTTTCTTTTGCCCCGTAATGGGACAATTATTGCATTACATTCTCAAAGCTTCCTGCTTTATGAAGTGTGAGAGTTTCATTTGCTGATTATATCAACTGATGGATAACAATGCAGCTGTTCATTCACACCTCGTTCAGTCAAGCTCTAAAGAATCAATATCATAGCTTGGAGCGTGTAATGACTGTGTATGACTGCTAGGGGGAGCCATTTAGTCACGCTCCTTGTGTCAAGCAAATGTATTTTGTGACACCAGGTCTGACAGTGCTGACAGCCTTTCAAACCAGCTACTGTGTCGACTTGTCCAATTCCTTTTAATAAACCTGTTTACATCCACACTCTACCTCAATCATTCCAGTTTCATTAGCCAAACAGATTGTGACGTTGTCGTCTCAGGCCCTCAGCTGTGTTCTCTTGATTTTGTGTGGAATGTAGTGAGTGTGGCTCACAGTGCCGGTGGGTAAAGTCTTGTGTTTGTTATCCCTGACAGCGTTCTTTCCATCTGTCATAAGCACTTGTTACCTCAGTGAATCGAGTGATGTAATCACAGATACAGTGACGTTCAATGGCGAATATCTCCCACCACCACAGGCTGATATGCATCCCATGGGAGCTTGAGTTGGTGATCAACAAGCGCATGTATGCTCAGCTTTGCCAAGCGTTCACCCTTTAGCAGTGCAACCATCAAATCCAACCCACCGTCGTCTTTTCCCCTCTCTGTTCAAACTCTTTCTTTGCCACTACTCCCCCTTCTGTAGCCTTTCATGCTTGCTCACAATCTACAGTGTAACCTCCAGACACCACTCTTGCACACTCGATTCTAGGGCCGGTGCCCCAGTGCCATTCACCCCAAAACCCAACCTCCCTCGGCCAGTGCTGGTCTGTGTGGAGATTATATAAGCCTGTCTCTATAAATAGTGGCGCCCGGGATCTTTTGTCTTTACCTGCTCGCTCTTAGCCCAACAGTTTTATTTCTGGAGAGCTTGTGGAAGCAGTGCCATGCAGAGCGCCTGTTACCATAGTTACTTATGTTAGCAAGGAAAAAGAGAGAGAGAGAGAGACGCCACATTCTTATTTGGTTTCCTCATAGCAGCAGTGCAATCTGTTTGAATAGACTCATTCCTTTTCAGTCTGTAGTTGTCACTCAGAAAAGGTGATGAATTCTTTTATAGGCTTTTACTGAATCACCTTGATAGGGTCAGTCGTTATGAAGTCTGCCTCCTGAAAGAATACGCAGTGCTAGTTATTCAAATTACACAGTGGGAAGAGGACCGCCATGCAAGTGCACAATGAGCTTGTTGATTTCTCCAAATGGCTCAGGTGGCAGCTGGGGAGTTGAGGAAAAAGTTATGGGCCTCGTCCCCGTAACAATCCAGAGTGTTGCAACATTGAGCACCCTGCTGCGTAACAAGAAGTGAGCCCTGTCGCCGTGGTGCTAAGCTAATTTATCCTCATTTATCGTGATTAGATAACTCCAGGTAGCTGGAGGAGAGCCAGATTGGCCTGCTGGTATGCTCTGTAGCTGTGGCTCAGAGTAGAGAAGAGGTTGCTGGGAATGTGGGGGTGTCAGTCAGAGCGGGCGGGGAACTGCTGGAACCCTCCGCAGTCACGATCAGGAAGAAAACCTAAGCTCCGGCCCCTCCCAGCCTGAAAGGCGAGGATGGATGTCCGGGGACAAGGGTGGGCGAGCACAAGGGTGTATTTCTGGAACTGCAAGGGAAACCTGCAGCTCGCTGAGTGGGGTTTCGGTTCTGCAATCGGGCTTCCCTAACCCCACTCCCACACTCTGTAGACGGAGGAGAGCGATAAGTCGCCAGTTCAAAAGATCCGTGCTTTCTGAAAGGGGTTCAAGCGCTGGAGCGTAGTCATGCATGGGATTGTGAGTGAAAGGGAAAAGAAAGCGAAATAACTTGGCAGCGTGATGCAAGCTTGCATTGAGTCGTGTTTCCGGTCGTGGAATCTCTGATGTTAGCTCTCCCAATCCCTTTTTTCGGTTTCTCATTGTTGCTATGGTTTGAAGAAGATGAGCCTTCATCCGGTGCCGTTGGGGGTTTGTAATATGGGACATACTGCAGAAATGTGATGTGGAGGGCGTATGATTCCTCTGCCTCTTGAAAACCTACCAGACATTCTTGAAAGTACTCCAAAGCCTCTCTTTTCAGAACGTCTTCATGCATTTCAAGCCCATAAGCTTGAACCTAAGCTTTTTGCAATAGTAAACAAGTTATTTTATCGTAATATTTTACACAAATCTTTGTTGCTCCTTTTTATTGCTCTGTTTTTGTACTGTAAGATATTGCAATATTTTCCAACTTTCTCTTTGCAGTGCTGCTTCTTCCCTCAGCTCAATCATTGTCTTGGGAATTAGTCAAATTATGTGTGGATACGATTATGCCATTTGATAATGGTGTTGTTGAGCTTTCTACAAAATGCTGCTATGAACAGATGGATCACGAGCATGAAAGAAAATGAGTGAAGACATAGTAGAGACACAATATTCATTTCATTTGCACATGCATTGCACTGGCAGTAGCTTATACTGACAAACCAATATTATCTATAGACTTCTATTTTGTCATTCGATTCTATTCAAAGACCGAATGGGCTTGAGATATCTGTAGATATTGCAGTGCAAGCTCAGATCATCCGACGTTTCCTTTCAAACAAACTTTTAAGAAAATACTGATAGATCGATGGTCTCATTATACTTTTACCTTCATTGCATTTCTTTGGTATAATAATCTTGGTAAGTGCAGGAATTACATAAATCCATTACTGAGCTCCGTGGCATTTTGCAGAGGCGAGAGGTGAGCGCTACTCGGCAGTTATCACAACAGCGTCTCAGTGTTATGAACTCTTTAAGAGGAGAGCTTTTTAATAGGTTTAGGTCAACTGGGAGAGACCACTGGAGAGGGGGATATTAGGGGCTCGAATAGGGGAAAGTAGCGTAATGTGAACAGTTACCTCCAGAAAATGTCAAACTCATTGTTAAGTGTGATTTTGTATCATCATAATAAGAGGAATATTTCGTGCACCACCAAAGCCAATTCCATCGTGCATATGGCCGCTTCTTTGTCATCGTGCATATGTATTTATGGAAACCTCGCCTAAATGGGTTACATGGCCAGTCTTTTTACTCAAGGCTGTTCCAAAATAAATGAAAAATACTGCAACTGCCAATATTTTTCAACTATTCTATGCACATGCTGTTAAAAAAAAAAAAAAAAAAAAAAAAAACACACAATAAAATAAATCCATAAATAGATTTGGTGAACAAAGGATACTTGAGTAGGCATGTGCTAAATGAGTGCCTCGCTTTTTTCAGCCCACTGCTCAACATATTCTTCCTCGTCTCTTTTTGTCCTCCATTGGTGCGCCAGTGGCCTGTGCAAAGTAATATTGCACAAGAATGGCAGTCACAGCTATTACTGCTCAGTTGGATGGGGCAAACCACAGTTCTCAAGTGATTTTAAAGCCACCTGAACTTCTCATAAAGTTTCCACCTACCTATTACAGGACAAGTGGACATCATTGTCCCCAGTGGGTCTTTAACAGGGGTTTTGCAAACCATGCCATAAAATACTGCTTAAGCTTGAGGCTGTGTTTTGGAACATGATAGCTCTGATCATTAGCTGGCAGACCAGCTTGAACCACAGTTCAAGATGTTTTTTGAGCGTGCTACTATGTTCCAAGGCACAGTTTCCAGATTAAACTGGATTTTGCAACAGGGAATTGTAGTTGTAGAGAGTAAAGCCACCAGTGTGGGAGTTTCAATGTGCTACTGTTGTAATTTTTAGAACATTTGGCTAAGAAGCTGTAAAACATAACTTTAATTTTATTAATCTAAAATCTAGGCTGCTTTTTTGTTCTTGTGAAATGCCTTCTTAGAAAAGCTGCTTTTAAATATTGTTCAATAACTTTCAATATTGCTGTAATTTCTTGTCGAAGAGGCAAAATCCTAGAAATTGACCTAGATTTGACAGCAGTACATGGGTCAATGACAAATAAAGATGTCCAAATCAAAAGAAAAATTTTAGCTTATAGAGCTGTTCCATAAAAAGTTCAAAATCTTATTTTATTTTATTTTGTAAAGTGTAGTGACCTTCACACAGCCTTTTTAAATTGTGACTCTGCTTATTATTTTTAAAGAATAATTAAGCTAACTTTTGCACTTTACTGTAACCTACAAAAAATAGAAAATGACTTTTCATTCAGAAATTGAAAACATGATCATGAAGAGGTCTTTAAGTATTTGAATGAATTACGTTTAATGTATTTTCACCACCAAAAAAAAAAAAAAAAAAAAAAAAAAAAAGCAAAGGAAGAAGGAAACCGTTTTCAGTTCGATTGTGACATTAGGCCAACAGCAAGAATGTCACCGATATAGCAACGTACACAGACAGACTTCAGGCCGTGAACTATAATTGTAGAATGGAGTAGCCTGCTATTTCAAGTGGCGCTCTCCATGGTGCTGGACAACAGAGCACTTTTACCGCCAGCTCTGCGCGACAGGATGGCAGAGCGTCTCAACAATCTACTTGTTTGAGGAAAATATTCACATTTGTCTCAGGGCCGGCCGTTTTACTTAATCTATTTTATTATGTTCTATGAAGTGTGTTTTATCTGTATCAAAGTATATCTAGTCTACAAGCAGTCGAGCTTATGTTCTGGAAAATGTGAATTTTTGGACTGCAAAGACTTTACAGCCTGGTCATTGTTAATGTCAAAACTTTAATGAGGTGAAAAATACTATAACTTCAGCTAAAAAAAACGAGGGGATATTAATGAGAGCTGCTTTCCACGCTTTATGCTACATGTTGTGGTGTAGCCTACTGCATTGCCTTTGTACCACATAACTTATTTGTATGTCCAAACAAACTCTCACAGTCAGTTAATTGTTACGCAAATATTTCTTATGTCGCAATGAACAACAACATGTTGTCAAAGTTTGTGATGTTTATCTAATAGTGAATTAGTTCAGTTTTACTAGACGTTCATGAAACGAAATTAAAGCAAATACGCTGCAATTCGATGTCGAATTTTTAGAGGCTGATTTGACGGCGACTGAAAATAAAAAGGAGTTTTTTATTGAACACTTTCCGTTCATTTTCGTTAGGAGCGCGTTCAGATGTCTACGAAAATGCAGCCTAATGCATAGTGCTTTAGTTTTAATTAGCTAAGAAACATTCGTAGCTTAAGCCTTGCTCTCCGTCGTTCCCGTACACTTAACGACAGTCTTGTTGAAGCGTCAGAACCGTAACTCTCCTTTTTTGGGGAAGCCCGTCATATCCTCTGTCCATATATGGTCACGAAGATGACACGCAGCGGGGAATCCTCTCACTGGAGACAATGAATGGGGAGGAGGGCTGTTCGGTGAGACGGAGTGTATAAAAGCCGAGCGAAGGGAAGCCGTTGGTGTGAGAATCAACAGATCTACACATCTACAGATAGCTGGAGAGCTATATTACCTTGACGCAGATCTCAAAAAGGGGGAATTCCAAAGTATTTACATTTCTTTTTTGGACGAACGCCTTCACGGACTTAACTATCGGATCGGTTTTTGCTCTTTCTTGTGTTTGCAATACCCCCTTATCAATAACCTGCTCGGACTGACAGCCATTGGAAAGCCATTCACGGAAAGATGCTTAACAACATGGATTTGAACTCTCAAGATTCTTTTTACTCCCAGTTTGAAAACTGTAACAGTTCTGCGATAGGGATGGAAAGTCACGGCTCCAAAGACAGCCAGGATGTTTTCATGGATTCTGGAAGGACAGCACCTGCCCAGTTTGCACACGGTGAGTTTCTGACAGATCTTTAAAAATCTTAGCACTTTTTGTTATAGACCAGATTTCAGTACTGCTGCATGAAAAATTATATAGTGCAAGTTCATTTAAGCCACTCACGAAACTATGTAGTTATATAACTGATTGCACATTTCACTTAAGGCACTGACGCATGCCTGTTTTTTTTTTGTTTTGTTTTGTTTTGTTTTTCTCCATCCCAGGGGCGCCTATTACCCCCAAAACGGAGCCCACGAGTACAGATCAGTATAACTCTTGTCAGGGTCCGAAAGAAAGCTACGCAACCTCCCTAGCTTACTCAGGCAGCTTCTATGTGGAAACATCTCAAGGAACACCTTGCAGCACAGAAACACTGCTCAACATGATCACCGAAATCGTTGGCATCTCAACTACCCCTGTGTCGGATGCGCATCAGTGTGCAGACGGAACGATGAACGCGAGCCGTAGCAGCTTCGGCGACGAGGGGGTCCAGACGCAGGCCACCACCTGCACCGCCACCCCTCCGTTGTATTCCCCGGGACAGCCAGGCCACAGCTACCCGGACTCCCAGACCGCCACGCAGGCCCAAGACTCGGCTGCGTCGCATTTAAACTTTGCCTCCTCAGCTCAAGACGCGGAGCCGCTCTCTGAGAGCGCGACGTTCCCGGTGGTCATCAAAAATGAATTCGAGAGCAGCTGCTACGAGTGGGGGACCTTCAATAAGTCGTACTTGGATGCAGGCTTCCAGTCAGAGCCGTTCTCCATGTCGAATAGTTTTCAAGCTGATCAACAACAGGTGGACGTCAAAGAACTTCTGGACTCTTATTCTCCCATTTGCACAAACCCAGAGACTGAATTCAAAGTGGAGAGTACCCTTAAACAGGAGCAGTGCTTTGGAGATACTTGCACACAGGGCTTCAGCGCTCCCATGTTTAACTACTCCACTCCAGTTATGGATATCCCACCCACCAGTCTTTTAAAACCGACTATTTTTCCAAATATCGAACTCCAGTCGAGTTGCGACACAATCTACTCGACTTCCACGATAGACTCGGTACTGTATTCATCATTATTGCCGGAGTCTTTCAGTCAAACTTACACACGGGCTCAGAAGCCTAGTCGTGTACGAAAGAGCCCCGCTTCCTCTACCGGACCGGCCAAGGAGAAACCCTTCACGTGTCCGATGGAGACCTGCGACCGGCGCTTCTCACGGTCGGATGAGCTCAACAGGCACATCCGCATCCACACGGGACACAAACCTTTCCAGTGCCGCATCTGTTTGCGGAGCTTCAGCAGAAGCGACCATCTGACCACGCACACCCGCACTCACACCGGCGAGAAACCCTTTTCTTGCGACGTGTGCGGCAAACGCTTTGCCAGGAGCGACGAAAGGAAACGGCACGGTCGGGTGCATCTCAAACAGAAAGAAAAGATGGAGTTGAAGCCACAAGTAGTCAACGCGTGGCCGTTCACTTTGCCCGAGGCCATTTAAGCGACAATTGTGGAAGGCGTAATAAGCGCTCGTTGTGCGTGATGTCAAATCTTACCGTCTTGGAAGATTCAAGCTTACTAAAACAGTCGCTTAGGCTACAGATTACAACTCCAAAGCTCAAGTGAACGTCGTGGCAACTGATTCAAGCGACCCGCATGAGCGTAAAGGTCCACTGAGGTGACGGATCCCTTTTTCGCGAAATAGGGAATAGATAGAATTTTAAAACTGGACCTCCCACATTGAACCTTGCGTGCAGCTTGGGGTGTGTGCAGCAAGCGCATAAACTTAAATCGAGTGTTTTTTATTTATAATTTGTCCTCGACCATTATATATCTTAATCGAGGAGCGTTTTGCAGAACACATGAACTGCAGTTCAGCACTTTCACTATGGAACAGCTCCAACCTCGACCTTGCATTGTAATGCGGCAGTAAAACGCACAGCTGGAATGTATTGCACTTATCTCCACTTTCGAACTTAAAAAATGGTTTTAATTCGTGCTTTTTGGTCTTTTCTATTTTAACGCTGTCACCTGTTTAAGAATTCTTTAAAAAATGCATGTAAATGTTTACGTGATATTAATAATCACTGATAGATGCTTCATAGCACAAGTCAGATTTACCTCGTTTTACAACATGGTGGCATTATTGATTCATTTGTGCCAAGGTTTTTACAACGTATTTTCCCCTTTATATCTGTTTCATTTTGTTGCTATGCTCTATCGATTAGTAATTGTGTTGTACAATTAAACAATCCAGTTCTACTGTTGTCAAATTTACACAGCGAGTGGGAAGAAATAAATACATTTATATGCCAATGATCATTTGTATTTTTCTAACAAGTGCTACTTTTTACATTTTATTTTGAACTGAAAGACTATTTATATCTTTATTTTCAATGTGTCCCTTGTGTTATGGAAAACACAGGGCATGCATAAGATGTCTTGAATTTCTTCAGTCCATAATTTTGAATGTACTAAGCCGTTTTTAATACCATTATCTGCCCTAGGTATCTGCTATTCGATAACAGGTACTCTCGTTTTTTACCAGACCACAATTGTGTGTTATTGTGTGACCATGTGACCCTAATTCATGAAATATGAATTATCCAGTTCACATGGCTCCTATATTTTGTGATGTGTTGAGAAAAAAGTAGAATAGCACAGGGTTCCACACTGCTGTTGAGTGATTAGAAAGCATACGTTGCTGCAGTTTTCAATAGTTCTTTCACATGATGCTAGAAGAGTTTCAACATGCCTTTCAGTCTAAAAGCTTTTGTATTGTACTAGCTGAATTATTCAATAGAGGTAATGGGGAAAATGTAGAAAATGTGAACTTGCCTTAAGTTATAATAATTATACTGCAGAAATGATTTTGTACATATCAAGACCGTTTATACGCAATACTTTGGATGAACATTGATGTTTGTTATTTTTATGACGAATATTTATGAATAAAACAATTTCTTGAGGTGTTTAAGGAGAAAGCTTTTCACTGGAAATCGTCATTCCAATGGTACGGCAAGCAACATTTGCTATAAATGTTATTTTGTATATATTCCTTCCATCTGTCCTGCCCTTCTCATGCAGACATCTACACTGGCTCTGAGATCTTGCAATCTGTCGCCAAGTGCTAAGCAGCAGCGATAGGGACTCCTCAGCATGTAGGCTGCCCTGTACGCATGACGCGTCCCGCTGGCAGTACATCACTGGCTCCCACTCCAATGCGTAAGAGCCTGTGCTGTCTTCCTGACTCTCTAGCTACTGTCAGTGATCAGCGTGTGATGGACCGCAAAGCGTTACATTACGCCGTAATGTGTTTGATCAAACTGTGGCATAGATCTCTTCTGATGCCATCACTGTCCTCTTCGGAACAGGGTGTGTCATGGATAAGTGTTTAAGTGCTGCTTTTGTACTGTAGTGGCTTTCTATGAATGATATTCACATTTTCAAAAGGGAGGAGAAGAGATGGAAGCCTACACTCTTAAAAATAAAGGTTCTTTATTGGCATCAATGGTTCCATGAAGAACCTTTCAAATTCAGGGACCTTTTTTATTCCACAAAAGGTCCTTTAGACTAAACTCTTGAAAATAAATCTGGGTTTTTCACAGCAATGCCAAACAAGAACCACTTCTGGTTCCCAATGGACCTTTGAGTGAAAAAAGCCTTTTTTTCAGTGTGAAGAACATTTTAAGAATCTAAAGAACCTTTTTTCACTTCAAAGAAGCTTTTGTGGAATGGAAAGGTTACATGATGTAAGAGGTTTTTTATGGAACCACAGATAGCAAAAAAAAAAAAAAAAAACAGAAACCACACATACCATATTTTCTAAATATAATCAAGTGAGAATGGGAGTTAGGCTAAAATCCAAATAAAACCCTATATAGTCCCATTAGCTCAACTCATTCTACTCCCTTCAATAAGTAAAAAAAAAAAAAAGGACTATTAAAACTCAAACTTTGGTGAAAGTTTTCCTTTGGGTTGATGGTGCTCCATGTTACTAAAAAAGCACCAGCCTACATTAGGCAGCCATATGTCTCATACAGATATCAACAGCCACATAATTGGTGTGTCAGAATCATTCAGAATCTTCACTGTAATAGTGCTGCAGGTATGACGTGTTTTTAGTAGGCCAAAACAAGTTAGCATTTAAGCACTTCATGGTTCCATCGAAGTAAATGGGCTGTTTGAACTGGTCTTTAATTGAATGCATGAAATAAGGTGAATATATTTACACATTTTATTCTACAACATAAAATACATCAATAATACCCCCTGGTTTTTTTGTAAGCTTTCACTTGTCCTAAAAAAGCCGATTGCTAAAAAGTGGCTAAATGGGACAGAGGTTGTCGGTGATATTAAGCATCATCACACCAAGCAGAAAAACTCATCTACTCTCTAGTCCATTTTCACAGCTTCATTGTCTTTACACGTACACTCTTACGAACTATTCAAACTTAAACTTTCAGGAAAAATGTTTTTTAAATGAAGACCGAAACAGCTGTCGGAAGCTTAGTGATGATGACTTTGAAGTGGTGTAGTTCATTTTTAGCCTATGCTTAGCTTCCTAAGTCTACTAATTGTATTTAGGCCTCAAAATTAATAAAAGTTGAGTTCATTTGAGAAGATTTTCATAATGAACAAAACATGTAAGAATCACGAAGGAAAAATCTTACTCTGTTTTTGTTGAGGGAGCCAGAGTGATGCAAACTTTTGGGCTCTGTAGAACAGAGTGTATAGCAAAAGCTTGTACCTTTAACCTCCCAATAAATACCTATGTTGCCAAAAGGCAGTAAATTATTAGTAATATTATATGGAAGTATAAGCTGGGGCAGAATTACTTCTTTAAATAAAGCTGAATTGCATGCATTTTTTTTTTTCAAATCAGCAAACACAGTAAACTATTTACAGTAAAAGGAAAAAAAAAAGTTTAGTTTGTTGTTAAGTGGTCTACTGTAGTTAAATTTAGCCCAAGAATGACTGATCAAAGGGCCATTCTAGCCTATATATAGGCAGATTCATTGTCTGTTTCAAGTCGCCAGTTCACAGTCAGTGAAATTTCTCCATGTCCGTCAAATTAAGTGTTTGTTTTATGACGCGTAAAGGCCCGACTTTTAAAAGCCGGAGGTCTCGTTAAGTGTTACTAGCTATATAGATCTCAAGTACACCTTATTAATCATAGTTGCACTTCAGACTAAGCTAAAAGACGATGCGGCCGCTAGATTGATCCGTCCCAGTGCAATCAATTGCGTGATTTTATATCCACCTTGACGATGTGTAGCCGGCGTAGCGTGGTCCTCGGGTGGGCTTCGTAATCAGGGTGCATAATCATAAGCTACTGATGGCAATCAGCCTTAGCGGATTAATTCGTCGGATGGCTTCCCGGCCCGACGGTCCTGTCTCTGATCCTGAAGAAGGGTGTGGGTGTTTTGGAGAGTGCAAATGATTAAGATGGAGAAGTGGCGAGGTAAAAGAGCTCGTTATGCAAACATTTAAGTGTTTGATTCTCACCATTGTTCCGAAAGCGAATTTCTTCATTAGTATTACTGGTCAGGGTAGACACTAGTGGATGGATTCGAGAACTTGCCGAGGTGTTTTTATTCCGCACTAAATGGCAAGTTAATCCAAGGGGTCAAGGAGTCTTGTCCAGGCTACCGCTGTTATCCACGGTGAAACATCACTATGGCAACAAGGGTTAAGCGTCACGGTGCGCCAAAACGGAATGGAGAGGTGAATGTTTTGAGTGAGATGAATTGCCTGAAAGCAATTCAATCACATGGCGGAACAGTTCGGAGCTGTCCTTGATGGTGTGGTGGAGGCAAAGAGCCTTTAGACCCCAGAACAGTTAATTTTAAACTGTTAGATGTTAATGCAATTCAGTCAGTATAATAATGAAGCAGGAGAATGGTGATTGGAAACAATTAGGCCTGATGCACGTCTTTTTGTGGGTCTTCTGGAAATAAAATATTGTTTTGTGTTAGTTTTGATTGGGTGTAGCGAACCAATGAGTGAAATTTTATGTAAAATGTTGATGTCCTGTAAGAATTTTTCTTTGCATTTTAAATGTATAATATTATAAAGAATCCATCTTTTATTTAACTGGAATGTGTGTAAAAGTACAAAAAAAGGGTAAAAATTCCTAAAGCACATGTGCAGTGCGGTAGCTACATGTCGCCAGGTGGAATTAGCTGGTTGACAGAGAAGACTGAGTATTTGTACCTCAGAAAAATACATAGAAATAATTTTCTGGCATATTTTTTAGAAATGTCATTGAGGTAACACTAATTGCCTTTGGTTACTGCTCACTGTGGCTTTCTCTGAGTTTGTAACTTTCATCTGAGCGCAACTACAGATGCTCTGCATGTGGGCAAAAGTTTTACCTCGTAATATGTGTAAGGTGCACGTAAGCTAATATTGCAGTCGCATTGCTAACTACATTGCAAATCTGCAATCGGATTTAATTCATTCAGTTTGACAAAAAATGAGTGCATGTACTAAATTTAAGGTAGGATTTTTGATTTTTGTAGAAGGCAGTGACGTAATACTTGAGTCTGTCTTAAGTCCAAGTCTAAGACCTTATTTTCAGGAGCATTTAGACTCGGCCAGGACTCTTGTCCTGACTTGAGTATTACAACACTGGTAGAACTAACTGTCCAATAGTTATTATTAAATTGAATAATGCAACATAGGATTTAAAGCCTTAAGTCTTAATTTTGGACCTACCTGGGCAATGCATCTGATGTGGGGTTAAATTACAGGATACAGTTTTAAGAATAGACTGGTAATGAGTGTGAATGCCATTGTTAGCATATTAATTTAAAAAAAAGATGTTCAGATTGAACATAAACGTGTGAGTGTGCAACTGATGCAACCAACTTTTTGAATGAACTTTTTAGTCGAAATCCAAATTTGACAAGCTGCATCAATTTATTGACATTTGGATAACAGCTCCAGTTTGTTATAAATATACAGTACAAGTTGTATACTGTATTAAAGCCCAGTATAAAGATATTCGTCCCGGGTTACTCAACACATGAAGCTAAAATGCAAAAATACCCATGCATCCATAGCACACATTCATAGTTAAAAGTCAAAAAAAGGCTTGAGTAGAGGCCGTTACCCTGTCCTCAGCGGGACAGTGATTGTGGTGTGGCTGACATTTGTGCCGCGGTAATGAGGTTGGCCAGCAACGGCTATGTCACTTTGGGCCACCCATGTCAGCGTGTGTCAGAAAGAGAGGAAGAGGTAAAGAAAGAGAAAGAGAGGATGAAATTGGCTAAGATAAAAAGAAAGAAACAGCATGACACGTATTCGGATATGGAGAGAAATTGAGATTGTTAAGCGTGAGAGAGAAAACAATATGGTCAGTCACAGTCACACCGCTGCCAGTGGTTTCACATGCCGTGTCAGACGATTGAGTGCCACAGTGAGGCAACAGTTACCTAAAATGAAGTTCACCACATCTGAACACACTGGAATCCACTATCAGAAACAAGCTCCAGTGCTGTGCCGCTATAATCATTGCCAAAAAATTATTTTGGCCTCTGCGTTTTGGGTTAACAGATTTTTTGCTTAATATTGTTTGTAGATTACATTTCTATATGGCAATAGATTCCTGCATGTTTATCCATTTTTTTATACCACCCCCCATCCCCAACCACCCCCACACTATCAGAATGTAATAGTTGAAATCCTGTTCCAAAAGGGCATTAGCAAATGAGTGGGTTGGCTGTGCTTAACTCACACTGTCAGGGCTCAGCAGGAGTAGTCTATACATACACTTGCTGTACTATTCCTCAACGCTGCCTGTGAATCATGGTGCCATTATATGTGCATGAGCTGTATGCACATATATCATTTGTGTCTGAACAGACATGTTGCTTTTTATGCTGACATTTTCACACTGGTGTATGCTTGAGAATTGACAAGTTTGTTGTAGAAACACTGCAAAGTGACTTGCACTTAAAATACCATACAAACATAAAAGTATGTATGACAGTGGCCCCCTGTGCACTCTTAAGTAGCTCTTTAAGGGTTGTGTTATGGTTAGGTAGAACTTTTACCACTCAAAGAATAGGTTTATAAGAAGCTGTGTATGTTAAGCATCGATGTGTTTGACTTTCATCTAAAACTTCCAAAGAATTCTATACAAGAATAACTATCAAATGCATTATCACTTTAATGTTAACATTATATGTGCATATATTGCAATGAAAACAGATTCAATAAGATTTATGTCCTCAACTTACATATGGCTTGAATTAAATGAATGAAAAACATCCCTGGGTTGAACTATATGCATATAATACATGTAGATACATAACCATATAGCAACATGACAACTGGTAGATGTATGTACTGTACATATTTTTAGACATTGTTGCTCATATTTACCAAGGGTGCTAATTACTACAGCAACTGTGTGTGTGTGTGTAGCCTATATATATATATATATATATATATATATATATATATAGTGAATATTTTATGTCAGAGGGGTTTGGCTGACAAAAATATTCGGAAATCTCTGCATTAGATGAACAAGCATTAATAAATATTACAACAAAAATGACATAGACTCCCAAAGTCTCCTAGGTTTTAAATATTTTTTGTCCAGATTTCCAGAACCAACAATTACTGAAGGTCACTGGCTATGATGATGACATAGAATTTCACAGCTATACATTACCAATGTTTAGTATCTTGCATAAATATTTGTCTCATACATAGACTAATTGCTTGAGAGGTGCTGTATTTCCCCCCAAATTCAGATTCATGGATCACAAATTTATTTACATTTACATGGCCATTCTATATTGTGAATTTAGTCTAAGCCAAATGGTATGACTTAACTACTGTATTACATTGTATTTATAATTTTAAAAAATACCTGCATGTAATTACATCTGTAATTAATTTCTCCAGTTACATTTATAATTACACTGTTGGCCCATCTCTTACACCTTAACCCACCTTAAACGTACCTATATCACCAAACCTGTCCCTGACCTTACCCGTATTTCACCTTAATAGCAGTAAAAGTGTTTTGCAATACAGTTACATCAATATTTTGAGGTAAGTACATAGTTATTAAGGCCACATAAAGTGGGACCAAAAAAAGAATTGGGGAGAATCAATAAATTATTAATATTTTACTACCATTGTGTGAAAAATATGTAATCATGTAATCCATAAAAGTAACTGTGAACTGATTATGAACATTTTGAATTGTAATATAATCCAATTATCCGTACTCATTTTTTGGAATCCGATTAAGTAATCCAAATTACATTAAATTACATATGTGTTTGTGTGTGTGTGTGTGTGTGTTGGTAACATTACACTATTAATATGTTCCATATAATGAATTGAAATCTTCTACTTTAATTTGTTTTTCAGAAGTTACCAACTGTGTCTCATCTGTGTTACACATTATATGGGAAATGTAGGACCATTACAACCTCATTAACCGTCCCTGCTGTACACTGATGACCAGAAATATTAAATTCTTTGTTTAATCTGGTTCATTTTGGACTTGTTTTCAAGCTGTGTTATTTGTTATTGGTCTTTGGAGAGTATATGCAGGGTATTGTGAAACAAACTAAGATTTCCTTCTTCTGTTTGAGCATTTGAGCTTGTCACTCCCCACCCCCTCTCCCTCACGTTGTGGTACACTCCCTCCCACTGTGGCTTTTTACTGAAAATGGATTGTCACTGAGAGCGAAGGGGGGGCCATGAAATGTGGGAGGTGGTCTGTCTTTTTGGGGACCTCGCTGTGAAAACACAGTAGCTCTTTAAGGACTCTACTTGACCAGTAGGTAGGCAAGACCATGATGGAGGATGAAACTGACCTCCGCTAGTATCCTGCAGTGCTTGAGCACTTAGAAAAACCTGTCATTATGTCCTTAATTAGCAGGCCATTATAAATTGTATAATTATTCGACTTCATCTAAAGCATGTTGATTACTGAAATGACATAGGCTGGATGTTCGGTGGATGTGCAAATTAAATAGGACTTTACCTTTAAAAGCAGAGCAGGAAACAATAGTTGCTCTCTCTTTTTAGAAAACCTAGGTTTCTTACAGTATCCTCACGAGGCTGCGTAAGGTGAGATGTTTGTGAACCAGTGGGAAGACACATGAAGTCTCTTCTCTACAGTAATTATCAGCATTTACTGCTGAGAGGAAGTGTTTCCGATAGAGATTTAGCTTCTCCATTCTCTGTATGACATTACATTAGTATATATATATATATAGCCAGCTAAGACATTGTCACTCCCTGGTCACAACACAATCTTCACCTAGGAAAATGTGATATTTTCTCACAGTAAGGACACTCGAGGTATTTTTCACAAGTTTGATTTTAATCTAGATCATTCTGCTGACAAATCAAAGAGTTTTGGGCATTATTTCTGTTCTCAAGATATTCCACGTGAAGGGGTGCCATACATCAACCAGCAGGAGCACCTTTGATCTCCTGATGTTCATCGCTTGTTAGATACAGTTTACATCCTTTTAGAGTCGGCTGGCCATTCAGATCTATTAGAAGTCAATGGGACACCGATCTCAATCCTGTTTCTCTCGTCCTTTTCTCAGCGAGCACTGACAGCCGACTGGATTGATGGCTTAATGCATTCATGAAGTGTCAGCCTACTGCCATTGGTGATCAGTTGAGTGAGGGAGGTCCATTCCTTCACTGGGCTGCTCTACGCTTTTTGCTTCTTTGTGCCTAACAGGCTGGTGGCAGGATGTGCAGGTTAAGTATTAACCAAACACAGTGTATCAGGATGCCAGTGGTAGAAATTATGGGCATCCTGTTGGCTCGGTCTAACAATTGACTACGTCAAAGTTCTCCATAGGCATGATGTTCTTTGTCCATCTTTATTTCTACACTGATAGATATCTGCATTTAAGTCGCTAGCAGCCTGTGATGGATCTGGATACTCTTATATCATGACGTTTAACTTACGATGTACAAACTTTGATAGATATACTGTTAGCTACTGAACACTGTAAGATATAGCCCTTTAAATTTATAGCTGTGATTGCCAGAAATTCAGCGTGGAAAAAAAAAGACAATTACAATGTTTGTTTGTGTGTGTGTGTTTACTGTATATATACAGTTTTAAGTTATACAGGCAGAAATATTGATGACCAGATTTATAAAGCTTGTATATAACTGCTTGAATCAGGTTTTCATTGTAAATTACATGGTAATTTGTTGTTTTTATTTCCAAAAACCATAATTTTGGGAGCACTTTACAATAAAATTACATATCATGTGATGTTAAACCATTTATATTTTTTCCCACATTATTTCGTGAAAGTAATTTACAGTTAACCAATTAACAGTAGTCAACATTTGAAGTGAATCAAAACCTTTCATCAAAATTGTCCTAAAACCTAAAACCAAAATGCGTTCTTGTCTTAGGACAACTCTGAAAAACTTTTTTGATCCACTTCAAATGTTGACTACTATATATACAGTATATATATATATATATATATATATGTGTGTGTGTGTGTGTGTGTGTGTGTGTGTATACAGGTGCATCTTAATAAATTAGAATGTCGTGAAAAAGTTCATTTTTTCTTGTAAGTTATTTCAAAAAGTGAAACTTTCGTATATTTTAGATTCATTGCATGTAAAGTAAAACATTTCAAAAGTTTTTTGTTTTAATTTTGATGATTACAGCTTACAGCTCATGAAAGTCAAAAATCAGTATCTCAAAATATTAGAATATTTACATTTGAGTTTCAGTTAATGACCATCCCTACAGTATAAATTCCAGGTATCTCTTGTTCTTTGAAACCACAATAATGGGGAAGACTGCTGACTTGGCAATGATCCAGAAGACGAACATTGACGCACTCCACAAAGAGGGTAAGTCACAGAGGGTCGTACTGAAAGGTGGCTGTTTACAGAGTGCTGTATCAAAGCATATTAAATGCAAAGTTGACTGGAAGGAAGAATTTGG
Organism: Tor tambroides; assembly: GCA_021397915.2. Lineage (NCBI taxonomy): Eukaryota > Metazoa > Chordata > Actinopteri > Cypriniformes > Cyprinidae > Tor > Tor tambroides. The sequence continues at coordinate 11,127 of JAFVLL020036131.1, read as the reverse complement.
GTAGGAAAAGTACCTGGGGATGACCTGAAAGCTTGAGAATACTGTCAAGCAAAGCTGATTCAAACACTTGTGAGAGCTTCACAAGAGTGGACTGAAGCTGGAGTCAGTGCATTAAGAGTAACCACACTCAGACGTCTTCAGGAAAGAGGCTACCAAGCCACTTCTGAACAATGCTGAGGGCGTCTTACCTGGGCTGTGGAGAAAAGAACTGGACTGTTGCTCAGTGGTCCAAAGTCACTCTTTTCAGATGAAAGTAAATTTTGCATTTCATTTGGAAATCAAAGTCCCAGAGTCTGGAGGAAGAGTGGAGAGCTGGGAATCATGTTGCTTGAAGTCCAGTGTGAAGTTTCCACAGTCAGTGATGATTTACAGGCTGTGTCATCTGCTGGTGTTGGTCACTGTGTTTTCTGAAGTCAGTCAACACAGCCATCTACCAGGAAGTTTTAGAGCACTTCATGCTTTCTTCACTTGTCAAGCATAGGAATGCTGATTTCATTTCAAGCAGGACTTGGCACCTGCCCACAGTGCCAAAGGTACCAAAAACTGGTTCAATGACCATGGTGTTACTGTGCTTGATTGGCCAGCAAACTCACCTGACCTAGACCCCATAGAGAATCTATGGGGTATCAGAAGGAAGATGAGAGACACCAGACCCAACAATGCAGATGACCCTGAAGGCACTATCAAAGCAACCTAGGCTTCCATACCACCTCAGCAGTGCCACAAACCCCCAGTCACCTCCATGCGCCGAATTGAAGGCAGTAATTAAAGCAAAAGGAGCCCCTACCAAGTATTGGTATATACAGTAAATGAACATACTTTCCAGAAGGCCAGCAATTCACTAAAAATGTTTTTTATTGGTCTTTTGAAGTATTCATTCATTGAGATAGTGAATTGGTGGGTTTTTGTTAAATGTGAGCCTAAATCATCACAATTAAAAGAAGCAAAGACTTAAACTACTTCAGTCTGTGTGCATTGAATTTATTTAATACACGAGTTTCACAATTTGAGTTGAATTACTGAAATAATTGTGTCCACAACATTCTAATTTATTGAGATGCACCTGTGTATATATATATATATATATATATATATATATATATATATATATTTATATATATAGTCTTTTTTTATTCATTTTGACCCCATTAACATTCATTTTATGGACAAAAATTTGTTCTTCTTCAACATCTTCTTCCGAGATCCTTTAGCATTTCATTTATATATTGGAAATCATTAAATTAAGCAGATACTTTTCTTCTAAAAACAATACGAAGTTCATAACTATACAGATCTCCATTAAAATGGACCCAAATCTTTTGTCCAGGCCAACAGGGCTCAAAGTTTCTCCCGCAGCGGTCCAGCATAGGCCAGATGTACTTTTATGTGTTCAGAGCAGCACACCTCATTATGTACCACAGTGCCCTCATATCAAACACCCTCATTATATTTGACAATGGGATGTGCACCAGCTGATTCCCTAAGCTGAGCGGGGGCTATAAAGTCTAACAGGTTCAAACAATTTAGTCTTTATGGATATGCAACAAGGGCCACGGGCCACCCGTCTTGTTTTATGCAGAGATTGTTGAATTAAGGGGTAAGAAGGGGAAATTCATGAACGTCGCCTTACAGCTCTCAGCAGATTGCATGAGCGTCAAAGCTGTGGATTGGAACAGTTTCACCTGTCAATCATCCCTGCCTTGGATTGTCAGTTCCCACAGGATGCGCAAAATTTCAATCATTACGAAACTGGATGTATTTTTTTCTGAGGTGTAAAAAATTGCAAAAGTACTGGCTCAATGTACAGTTAATACCACTGGCAACCATATCCACCCCAGTGCTGAATTGATTCGCTCCCATCTGAAGCAACTCTATTTTTAGTTTACAAGTATCATACCATTTACATAAAAGTCCATATTGATCCTAATTCAAGCTATATGACTGCAATTGTTGCAAACCCTTGCTAGGGGTTAAACAAACACACCATAGCTGTTAAATCTATTAACATGCAAATCAGTGTAACAACTCAACAGTCTGTTGTCATACCTACACTGAAAGCCCAAATAAGTTCCAGAAACACACACACACACACAAGAGCCATACTTGATAAGATATACTCTGTTACTATGGCAACATCTGTGGCTCAAGCTAAGAATGCAGAGGTCTGTACTATTGTCATTGCTGAACGTGATTTCACACATTTATCTGCACAGTGTCATTAACAGAGAAAGATTACTAGATTTTTTTGTGCACAAGTTTCACTTGATGTGTTAGTTTTAAAAATTGCCTCCCTGTGCAATTACAAAGTCTTCAGTAAGCCAACATTCCTTTTTGTGGCATTTAGTGCCTAATCTAGGTTGATATGCATATTGTGTGCCGGTTATAATCACGCCCTTCACTTAGGTCTTGTTTGTTCATTTTATCCTCTCAGTATGTTCAGTGGCCACTTGAGTCGTATTATTAGCACATACTTGCTTTTTCATTGTTTGAACACAAAATTCCACAGAGAAAACAAACTTGTTTGTATTTTCAGTGCAGCGAAGTCAGAATCTGAACTGAATTCTGGTTGATTTTTATATTTCTATTATCTTCAGATTTTAATGGCTTATTAGGTGACTCAGTATATCTGTTGGCTGGCCTATGACAAATATTGATGTGAATATTGCAGTTTTTTTTCAGAAATATTTTACATTTTGCATTTATATTTTTATAAGGAATTGTTTTTCTGCGATAAATATAATATAATGCCAATGAATAATACAATTGTGTTGATTATATACATTAGCACACAATATTGAAGTAGTTGTACTCTGTGCACATTCATATTTCAGTGATATGCAACAGCACTTTTGTGCTTGTAGTGCCTGCAGTTGTTTGCCCCTTTGAGAAACTCTATCTTTTGCTGTCCCCTGTTGATAGTACTCTTATAATACAGGATGTGAGTAATGCATATTGTTTGCAGGTGTATTGATTTCCATTTGGCTTTAATAGAAATGCGCTTATTATTATTATGGGGAACATACCATTGCACAGATACGCAATCAAGTTCAGTGTAGCTGAGAGATTTCATTCTAATTTCTTGCTTTGCTTCAATACTGCACGTCTCCAATGTCTCAGTGTTTAAATTACAGCGGAAAAAAAAACCAAAAACGACACATTTCAGGCACATGCTATCGTTGCTAAGCAAACAGAAGCTAATAATATCCTCAGTAAGCATTTATTGCTAAAAAGCTATGGAAAAGCACAGCACATCATGAATGGAATCCATCAAAATACAAAGGTAGATGACAGGCTAGCAATTAGCCCATAGTGTGGTTGTCACTTTTTGAAATGTCTGAATTAAAAAGACTGTAGAGAGAATGTGTGTGTGCATGCATTTGTGTGTGTGTGTGTGTGTGTGTGTGTGTGTGTATGGAAGGGTTAGGGGAAAACACTTCCTTTAATTGAGCTGTGCTGAAGATGACAGCGTTTCATCTACAGCAGGTGTTTAGGAATTACTGGTCTCATTAAAGACTATTCGAGGACACCGGAATGCACACGGCCATGTAATATTCCCTTGCAGATAACAAGATAGAACATTGTTATCTGTGAGGGAACAGATGAAGGTCTGATGAAACTCCTGGTGCTGTAAGTCATGTCTGTTATGACATGCTGTGTTCATTGTGGGACCAAACTGTAGTGGCTTTAGATAGATAGATAGATAGATAGATAGATAGATAGAGTCCAACAAGTCACCCATTTAACCGTGGTTTTACTACAAATAAAACAAACAAACAAAAAAAAAAACATGGTTACTATAGTTAAGCTATGGCAACCACAAATTAACCATGGCTTTGCTACACTAACCATAGTTTAACCATGGTATTTGTGGTAAAGCTGTGGTTATACAAATTGTAATCAATATGGCAAAAAACAATGGTTACTACACTTTTCCCACAATAAAACCATGGTTAATTTTAGTATGGGCACCCACGGCTTGTACTAAACACTGCTGAACACATATTACACTGATATGCAACCCAGAGATAAAATTTCACTGTAGCCTACAAAAATGATTTAACGCCTATAATAATGGGTGTTCACGTTATTTTGTCCAATCCCTAGATAGATTTTCACTGCGGTTCCTCGTGCGTATTTACAACACAACCACAAGATGGCGGTAATGTTTTACTGTAACAATGTCTTCAAGTCTCTGCACTTGTTTCAGGGTTTAGACTGAAAGGCTGCTCTTCTCAATCACTGACTGCACTGCGCTTGTTGCACATTTGATCAGGTGTTTAACATCAGGCCAAACAACAAAACCTCTGGACAACAGGCCAGTTCTAAAATTATTATTTATTTCCACCACAAATTAGATAGACGTGATGCATGATTTTTCTATACGCACAAACACAATTATTAAGCCAGCAGGATCTGAGCATGTTAATGAATAATTGCTTTACATTAGAGGCCCATTTTTCTTTAGACATAGGTTGCACTAGACAGAAATCTCTCTGTTCGGCTTAGAAGGGTTTTTCTTTTGATATGTCTGACCAGATTGGGAAGTAAAGCTGGAAATTCATTGTCTTTTTAACTACACATAAGAAGGCAAACGGTTTGTCCAGAGGAACTTATACATCTGATGTAAGCAGCACGTTTTATTTCAACCAGCATATGTGTTCTCTAGCTATATTTCCAGTGAAACGAACCATTGAGTTACTCTTTGTAAATCAGCTGAATTGTTTATTTATTTATTTTTAATATATATTGTTTATACCTACATATGCCATTGCTCCAGTGGGTAGGGAAAAAAATGCACTGTCAACTTAATACAAAGTACATATAAGGAAATATTTAAATAATATTTTTCAGATACTATTTTAATAATTTGCTTTGGCTCTAGTGTAATATCAGTGGAAAAGCAGATATTTAAATTCGTCTTTATAATGTAACATTTGGTATTTTCTTCGCACAGTATAAATAGTTATTTATACAAATGTGACCCTGGACCACAAAACCAGTCATAAGTAGCACGGGTATAATTGTAACAATCGGCAACAATACATTGTATTGACATTTACTACCGTAAATATATCAAAACTATTTTTTTGACTAGTAATACGCATTCCTAAGGACTTCATATGGATAACTTTAAAGGCGATTTTCTCAGTATTTTGATTTTTTTTTTTTGCACCCCCAGATTCCAGATTTTCAAATAGTTGCATTTCAGCCAAATATTGTCCTATCCTAACAACAGCAACGACTAAAAAACATATTTATTCAGCTTTCAGATGATGAAATCTCAATTTCAAAAAAAAAAAAAAAAGAAAAAGTTTGAAGTCCTCTGATCTATATGACTATATGAATTAATGTAGACATAAAATGTAGTCTACACTGCGTGGCGTAATCCATCCGCAATAAATGCTTTTTTATCTTCAGTACATTGCTAAAAAAAAGCTGAATCACAGTCACCTTACTTAAAACCCCGACTCCAAGCAGGACAAGTAGGGCATGCATTCAGCGCGTTGCGGTGAGCGTCACACACGCCCCTTTTTTTTTTATTTCCCTGCTCCGCGCGACGCGCGTTGGTTCGCGCTCGTCTTCTGCTGCAGAGAGTGGCGCTCGTGACGTCATCCTACTGGAGAGGCTGCTGGGCACGGGCGGAAAATGGGCACAGATCTGTGAGGTGAGAGGCACACTTTCTGACACATGTAACATGTTTTGGATGGTGACAATGGGAACTGCGTGTTTCTAGTCATCGGGTTTGCTGATGTTAGCAAGCGGCGGTCATGTGAGGGGCTCGAGGAGACGGATTTGTACCGCGACTCGCCTACGTTATTGGAGAAAAATGGTGAAAATCTGTTGAACCGTGGTTGCGCCGTCGGGCACGATTTTGCAGCGAGGTAACATACCTCCAAATATATGCCCGTGACCGATATGCTTGAATCGCGTTTGGCATTATTATTATGTGTCTCATGAAATGTGGCATCTCCATGGTTAGTATGAAAAGCGGCAGAGCCGCATGCGGTATCATTTCTCACATCCACGGACCCAAGAGAGTGAGAGCATGAGCTCCATTTCTGATTATTTAGTGCCTCCACCCTTATCTTACATGACATGTTTGCCCACGACCGCATCAACTGTCACTGACACGCAGCGCAATCCTGATTATTTATGGAGAGATCCCCTGTCAAATGATAGGTCGTGTCTCAAAACCTAGTGAGCTGCCTAACTAGACAGCAGTTTAGCTGCCTACGTAAATATAGCCATGATGTCGCCGGCCTTTTTCTTGTCTGGATGTTTCCAGTTACAGTAGCCTAATCAGTATAACAACACTTTTTGCTATTTCACACTTTTGTTTTGATAGCTGGCATAAAAGGCATTTTCCCAAATACACTGAGTAGGCTGCTGACAGGTTATTATGGATAGTTAAATTTTATGGTTTAAGATTGTTTTACGTACACTGGAAACATAAAATAAAATAAATAAATCAAAGTTGGTCTAAAATTATGACTGAAGATGGATTGATACATGGTAGTTTTCACAAACAAACAGATCAATTTTTGTAAATGTCCGATATCCAGATGTGATTTTATGTGTTATTTTATAACAATATCTACACTAATAATAAACTATTTGCTACACTGAAAACTTGCGTTTTGCATAATTTGAAATCTATAATAATAATAATAATAATAATAATAATAATATTGTTTGTTGATCTAGATGGTCATAAATTTATTTCTCTCCTTGTTTTGGACTATCTAACTAACTTATATGCTAAATACATGCAGTTCTCACTTGGCAATGCATGATTACAAAATGTTTTTTTTTTTTTTTTTTTTAGACTTGAAGAAATGGTGGTCTTGGTAGAAGACCCAACATTATACAACCAATAACCAAGAAAATTGTGAATATTGTTAAAATATTGGTCAAAACTATTCATTGCACTTATTTCAGTCAATTTAAAAGAAAACCGATGAAGAGTCATTGTAGATGTATTTACCTTATTATTGTAAAGAAGCCCATGCTTGTCAATGTTGCCTCTTTCTTCAGCACTGCATGATGATAATAAGACTTAATGACAATAGACAATGAAGCATAGTGTTATTTACTGCTTCAGACATTGGTGGTCCCCTGTGTCTGATCTGCTATTGATCTCGAGCATGCTTGGGACTGGTTTGTTTACCTCCTGTGTGGAGTCCGGTTTTCTCAGGTTTCACGAGTTCTGTTTGGGAAATGTGTAACAAGTTGCTTTCTAAAATTAAGAAAGAATATTTGCATTATAAAACCTTTACATCATTTGCAAGACTATTAAAGTATGTAATGAGTAGTGTTTTGACAGGGGTTCAGAGAGCCTTTTGGTAGTTATTGTTGACCTAAAAAATGCATTAAAGGGTTGATTCACCCAAAAATGAAAATTCTGTCATTAATTACTCACCCTCATGTCGTTCCAAACCCGTAAGACCTTCATTCATCTTCGGAACAAAAATTAAGATATTTTTGAGGAAATCCGAGAGCTCTCAGCAATGCAACTACTATGTTCAAGGCCCAGAAAGGTAGTAAGGACATCGTTAAAATAGTCCATGTGACATCAGTGGTTCAACCGTAGTTTTATGAAGCTACGAGAATACTTTTTGTGTGCAAAGAAAACAAAAATAACGACTTTATTCAACAATTTCTTCTCTTCCGTCTCAGTCTTTGACGCGGAGTCGCACATTTATCAGTAGGCCCTATGCAAAGTTTTAAACCATTATTGTAGTGCGATGATTGTTTGACAGGTGAGAAGATCAAATGTTCAGGTTGTCTGGGATGCATGAACGTTTACACTACAAATGCCGTGTGGTCAAATGTTTTTCACTGATCAGATCACAGAACATTTTAGACCCCGATTTAGTGTATTTAGCATAGCCATCTGTGATCAGATCATTCAAAATGGAAATTAGCAATCAGGGTTATAAAAGTACTGTATTTCTGCCACTTTAGATAGCTGATTAGGAAGCCCGACAGACTCAATTAAATCAATTTGGTTGGTGAAAAATTATGGAATAATTATTGTTTAGCAGAGCTGCACAAAGTGTAATTCTATAGAGTTCTTAGTTGTGTTTCACAAATCCAAGGCTTAAAATCTACCAGCAGTGTGAATGTGTTTAAAGTACACAGAGGAGTGACCACAGGCTATTGATGTTGATTAAACCCAAGTATTAAAATGGAAAGCACACAGAGGTGAGATAATGCAGTAGTTATATTTGTTAATTTCATCTGTTAACACAATAATAACGTTATTTTAGTATGTCTCCTTTCTAGCAACTGAACCACAGCAAACTGTGCACTAAGCGGATGGGAATGTTTGCTAACCTGTATGGAAAATAACATAATTGTGAAATCGATTGGCCTGCATCAGTTAGTGGTACAGAAAGGGAAGTGTGAGAGGGCCTTTAGTGTTTTATCGGGATGTCTTCCCAGACTAGTGGCATGTGATGAGCTGTGGGTAATGAGGGATAATTGGCTCAGTGAAATCCCATGGATCAATAGGAGCCAGACGAGTCTTTCGCCAGTGGAGCTTCAACTTTTGGAATCAACCATCCTGAGCAGCCTTGGCCTTCACTATCTTTGGTTTTGCTGAGGGAGCTACGAGGATGCTTCATACAAGCATTAGCATTGTCCTTGTGATTCTGCTACTAGGCCAGCTGTCTCTTCTGGTTGTGCTCCTTTATGTTATGTTCATACAGTGACTTGTACCTTCTTGCCTACACTCTAAAAAAAATGGTGCTATATAGCACTAAAAGTGGTTCTTGGCTCGTAATCGTAGGGGAACCACTTTTGGTGCTATATAGCAACATATCTTCAAAGGTGCTATACAGCACCTTTGTCAAATGGTGCTATGTAGAACCATAAGAGGTGCCATATTGCATTGTATTTCTTCAACAAAAATGGTGCTAAACAGCACCAACAGTGGTTCTTTGGCTCGTAAAGAACCTTTAAAGGAGCTTAAAAGGTTCTTTGTATGGCAGTGGTGCTATATAGCACCTTAATCACCCCAAAGAACCACTGAAAAACCGCTGAAGAACCATACAGGAGCTTAACTGGTTCTGTATATGGTAGCGGTGCCAAAGAACTGCTGAAGAACCACTGAAGCACCAAGATTTGGTGCTATACAGCACCAAAAGTGGTTCCCCTGTGATTACGAGCCAAAGAACCACTTTTAGTAATATATAGCACCATTTTTTTAGAGTGTATGCTTGAAATGGCATTCACAACCCGTTTTACTTCTGGGTTAATATCTCAGTTGGTCGAGTGGAGGTCAAAAGTTTGTTTTTGTTCCAAGAAGCTCAAGACAAGAATGTAAATGTCTATATAACTAAAATTTGTTGTGGGCCTTGACACAAAGGTGGCAAATGTGGTTAAACCAAGTTTTAAAAAAGTGGTTTTGCAATACAAATACATAGAAATAATCACTTTGGAAAATTAAAAAAAAATGGTTGAGAAACTTTACCATTTTTGAAACTTCAGATGGACTGACCCTTTTGTAATGCATTTCTGGGTGTAACAAGAAATTTAATGAGACAAACCCATAAGGCAGCACTTGATTTTATCAACTGAAAATTGATTGGATTGATTAGAAAAATAAGACAGCTTGGCGCAATTGGAAATCATTTCAAAGGCAGAACAAGTTGTTTGATTTTGATGAAGGAAGAGGGAAGAAGACTTTTTTTTTTTATACTTTAGAATAATATGCACCGATGATGAATTGTACATGGTAAGACCATGAATATATAATATGATATATGTATTATGCAGATTGGGTTTTCAGGTACACATAATTTGTGGCCTAAATTTGCATACTGAGCTTACTTTGAAATTCCTTTCAAAACCCCATGAAAATGCTTGTCATTTATTATTGTTATTATTATTATTATTATTTAAACTGGAAGTTTAGATGAGGAAGTAATGCTATAGATTTTTTCCATGTGTTCAGTTCTACAAAAAATGTAGGCATAACAGTATTTTTATTGAATGTTAATATGCTTGTGGAGTTGCATAACAGTAGCGTTACTAGAGTCTGAGTTATTTGCTTGTTGTGACTCTTTTGTGATACACAACACAATGAACTCTAAGAGCTGAGCTATTTTCGCTACTACTTTTAAATCGCAGGGGCATTGTGTGATCATGCTAGCATGTCCGGCTTTACTCACTGAGGAGAAACCACTACTTCCAAAGACGAGAATGAATGTGATTAGGAATCGATGTAGCATTTTCAGAGAGGTCACTCACTGGCTCAAGACTTGTGAAATGTGGCTTAAAAAAGTGAAATGCATGGAAATGCATTATACATTTAGGTAACAAGGATCAGTCAAAATCTTATTCTAGGCCTAATCATAGAATAATTTGGCTTCAGTTCATTTTAGACTTAAAAGGTATATAAATAAGTGTTACTGTGTTGACTCAATGGGTAAAATGACAGCATTCAGGTTGTACAAAGCCTCTTTCTATTCCATGAATAGAATTCAAATGTCATCATGAAAATTATGTAATGCACTGATGTGGCAAGAAATACAGAGAACATTGCTCACCATGACCTGATATAATAATGCACAATGACGTAGACACTTGTGATTTGCATATGTATGAATCTTTCAGTAAAATGTTAACACCGTGTCCTAACCAGGAACAATGCCATAGGAATTTTTTTTCCCATTCATGTTTAAAACTAAAGTGACGTAATAACATCACAGCCAATCAGTTCACTAAAAATAAGACATTATTATTTGTGTGGTTTTTCACACAACACGTAATTTCACGACACACAATTTCACAATGTCCCTGATGCTTTAAATGCCATCCTTTTTATGGTTTTCCTTGCTTTCACAAATCCTGTTAGATTTGTCATGTAATATCTCATGTTTCTCAAAAAATAACTTCGTAAGCAGGAGCCCCAGTGAGTTTTGGAATGGCCATGGCTTTTCATTGTGTGTGTGTTGCATTTGGTTAAGAAAAAAAAAAAAGTCAAACTGGAACATGAAAAAAAACAAAACAAAAAACAATGCAATTTTTTTTCATTAATTATTTTAAAAAAAATATGAACTGATAATGAAATCTATACTTTTTAATCTATACTTATACTATATTTTGTCTATAATTTTTTTT
>JAFVLL020036130.1:0-18028 GCA_021397915.2 Tor tambroides | reverse complement strand
TTCCATTCCCTTCACAAATCTCTTTTCACATTATATTACTTGGTTGCGAAACGTGTCATTATTGCGAGTAGAAGGATCATAATCTACAAATTTTTTCTCAAAGCATAGAAACTTTTGTACTCAGGTTAATTCATTTGTGCATTTAAGTCAATAATTAAAATGCTTTAGGGCCTAAAATATTAAAATGTTTTAGGGTTCAACAGTTGCAAGCATTTCACTCATCTGCGACTAAAAACAGATAGCCTATGCCTAAACTAAAATTGAAGATGTGTTTATGAGCATGTGTGTGAATGAAAATCCCTGTTTTATGAAAATTCAGATCAAAAGTCTTAAACTTGATTTAACAAACGTCTTATTTTAAGAGATCTTAAATTTGGCGATGGAAAAACAGGAATAGTTTTTAACTTCAAAAAGCTATGATTTCCTTAAATATGTTGTGCATTCTATCCATCCATCTATCTAATGTTTTATCTATCTATCCATGCTTTTATTTATTTGGCCATCTATCTGTATGATGTGTATGTGTATGGTTTATGCAGTTTAAGGTAGGCCTATAAATAATTACACAATTATTAAATACAGTTTTAAAAACTGTGTATCTTGTCATTGTGCCCCTTTGATTCTTTGATTGACCTTTTGATTTTAAAATGCATTAGTAAAATGTTGAAATTAAGATCAACAAATGGTATATAAGCCAGTGTTATTAGAATTTTTTAAATTATAGCATAAATTATAGTAATTGTAATTAGTTTTCATAATTATAGCATAATTTTCTCAGTTAGCTTTTATTTTTATGTTTCTCCATTTTAAGTTTTAGTAACTTAGGCCAATAAATAATTACATAATTATTAAACAGTTTGAAACATTTTAAAACTAGCGTACTGTCACTGTGCCCCTAAATTTGCACCTTCAAGCCTTGAGTTTGTCTTAAGCACAAATAAAATCTCTTGAGATTGCTGCAGAAAAGCATCAACGAAAAATGCTTTGTCATATAAAAGCCACATATCATCAACTTCAGCTCACTTCTGCAATCTAGGAAAACTCAGTGTTACTGTAACTAGTGCACACAATGACTATTTTTATGATGTACAGAAACATTTTGTGTATTACCAAACTGAAACGAGCAAGTCAGCATTTCAAATCAAAAATCTGTAAATGCTCAGTGAGTCACTCATACAGAGAAACCATAAAAGAGCCATGCATCACTCCCATACGCGTGTGGGTCATATGGAATCACATGATTCTGCTTGGGAACGGATCTAAACCTCTGTGCTGCACTAATCTCTCAGACTGACTTAAACCACATAGACACGTTAGGTTTCTGTAAATTGCGGGGACTTTCCATAGACTTCTATTGTTTTTATATTGACCAAAAGCCATTTTCTATCCCCTAAACCAATCCTACCCCTAAACCTACCCCTCACAGAAAAACAGTTTGCACTGTTACACTTTCAGACAAACATCATTTAGTATTTTTAATATATTTTTTCCCTCATGGGGACCACAGGCCGGTCCCCACAATGTCAAAAAATTTCAGGTTCTACTATACTTGTGGGGACATTTGGTCCCCACAATGTACCATAAACACACACACACACACACACATACTTTCACTTCAGTGTATGTGTGAATTAATGTTAATCATCCCACACTACTGAATGGAAATATTTAGCTGAATTCATCCTGACCCAGTGTACTCTATAAACACACTATTTGCCCTCTGGTCAGACACTGGACACGCTGCCCATTTCCCAGAGTCAATACTGCTGATTCACCGTGACACTCCAGAGCACGCCTCTGACCCCACCCTCTCAAAACCTACCATGACAACAAGGACTTTGTTATGGGATGTGGGAGGGACTATGAGGACAGATGACCAAAATAAACTATTCAAATGAAAGAGACATACTTGGCATTGACTTCAACTCCAGCCTTGTCCAGACCGATCTTTCCTGTACAGGCGTCACGACCCACTGCGATCAACACCTGAGAGAGAAATAGCAAACAGCAGAAATATTAAAGGAATGTGACAATGCTGATTACCACAGAAACACCAGACTCCTCCCTCAGTTACAAAAGAAACAGCATCAACAACAACAACAAAAAATAATGAGCAAAGCATTGTTTACATGAATCAAATGCCCACAGGAATTACATTACTGTACAACTCCAGTGAAGGTTTATATTGAACAACAGATGCAAATGCTTTAACAAAAATACTTCACATTACTGCTATTAAACCCTCTGTAACTGCAATCTTTGTCCAAGTGCTCACATTTCCCAATGACATAAGCAGCTAGTGCTACCGGTGTCCTATCAGAGCAACCACAAGCACAGCTCAAACTTGACTTGGAAACATAAGAATGACTTATTCATCAAGGATGCATTAAGCTCTTCAAAAGTGACAGTAAAGACATCTACAATGTAACAAAGGATTTCTATTTCAAGCAAATGCTGCTCTTTTGAACTTTTTATTTGTATATGTTTGTGGAAACTGATGGGGTTTTTTTTAGGATTCTTTGAAGCAACAACTGTTTTCAACACTGATAATCAGAAATGTTTCTTGAGCAGCAAATCAGCATATTAGAATGATTTCTGAAGGATCATGTGACACTGAAGACTAGGGTTGGGTATCGAGAACCAGTTCCAAAATTTCAAGAACCGGGTTTTCGATAAGACACGTGCATTTCGATTCCATTTAACAATTCCTGCGCTCGCATTTTAGTCAGCCGGAACTGACTTCTCTTTCACATTTATCGACCAGTATGCGCAAAATACGTCAGTGTATCATCATAAACAGCCGTTTTTTGTCTTAAGTGAATGTAAACAGATGAGAAAGAAAATGCACGTGTAACAGTATTTTTAGATCTGCGTGCGTTCGGTGTTAAAGAGACAGCCGCCTAATAAACGCACTGCCTGTCAATAACATTAATCAAAGAACAAAATAAAATCATTAACTGTTCTTGACTGAATATCTTTCACAACTTTAATGAGGATTAATCTGTGTGTTATTTATGAAAAGAAAACTATGCAGTGATTTTAAACTTTTGATTTCAATTTCTGTACCTGAAATTTGTTTATTTCTATTTTATTACTTACTGTTTACTTGTCTTCAACAATTTAACGTTTGAAATTTATATTAGTCTGTTTTTATTCTGTGGTATTTTTTGGTAAAACCATAGGCAAAAGACAGAATAAATATTTTTGACATCTAAATGTTTGACTTCATTTTTTTTTTTTAATGAATTTGTTTATCTTCTTGGAATCGGAATTAGGAACCGATAAGAATCGGAATCGATAAAATTCAAACAATACCCAACCCTACTGAAGACTGGAGTAACGATGCTGAAAATCCAGCTTTTATATACACATATACATACGAACACAAACAGAGAAAACTGCTGTTTTAAATTGTAATAATATTTCACAATATTTGTATATGATTTATTTATTTTCCCCAATATTTGTGCATGGTATACATTTTTAAATGAGTCATTTTTTTACGCGTTACCCTTGAAGACCTATATTTGTCCATTGTTTGTATATTGTAGTTGTTTTTGATACAGATTGCTGCATATCAGGTCACATGTGAAGTTTCAGTTCATCTGAAAACATGCCTTAGGAGCTGCCTATGTAGAGTTAGGGTTGACAGCAAGACAGCTTTTGAAACAGAGTCAAAGAAAGCAGACAAGATAAAACCTGGTCTACTTCAATGATATCAGAAAGGAATTCCATTTTTTGGCCAACAGAAAGGCACTGGGACATGACTCACAGTATTGTATTCTCCTTCAATGATTTCATCGCTCTCAGTTGATTTGGCCGTCACTTTAAGTCGGGCTGGAGTTCCAGCTTCAAGCTGCTCGATCTGTAGAAAAACAGAACGGTCGTTTATCATCAACATAACGGGAGTAAAGAGGCCAGGATCATAATACTTCTAAAGAGCATTTCATAACCGCAGCTGCAATAGATAAAGCATCATTTCAGATTTCAGTAATATTTAACAGCACACATGCACCAACCTTGGTAGGAACGAACTTCCTGAGGAATTTGACCCCGTGTGTCTCCATGTAATCTCCCGCACGGTTGGCCATGTCCTGATCGAATCCTCGCAGCAGAATGGAGCGAACCATGACGGTCACATCCAGCCCCAAACCGACCAGAAAACCCCCGCACTCCAGAGCCACATACGACGCGCCAACAACAAGAGTCTTCCCGGGACAGTAGGGCAATGAGAACAGGTCATCACTGTGAATAACAAACAAAACCAATGAGGACACAACATAGACGGATCACATTTCCTCAAATGTAGACACAAGTTCAGACACATATTTAAACATCATAAACACTGCCAAAGAGAAAAGTAAATATACTGAAAACCGCAGAGGCTTGAGTCTTGCCAAACACCTGCCACTCACTTCCTTATCAGATAAAAGATGAATGAACCATCAGGATATCTCAGACTTGAGTTATAAAAGAAAAGAACACACATGCATTCAGTTTAAAGGCTTGTTACGTCAAGGGACAAACTCTATTCGAAAGTGAACATTACCATGACCTTGTTCAGACTGTTAGTTCAAATCCAATTTTGTGCATGTCCGATTGGAATCTGATTATATTGAGCAAGTAAGAATGAAGAAGAAGAAAAACAAAAAACAAACCAAAAAAAAAAAAAACACCACACACGAAATAAGATTTTTACAAGCCTGTTTCAAGCTACATTCATAGTATAATTTGGGGTCGTTTACACCTGGTCAGTTCATGGGTTTTCTCTTATCAGACAGCCATCCCATTGTGAAAAGACCAGGTGTAAATGCCCTCTGAAATGCGTTTGAAACAGAATTAAATCCGTTCGCTCAAACCACTTCAGGAGGTGGTCTGGGCCATATTCCAGACAAAACTGGACAAGCGTAAATGGAACAATTTTAACGAATCGGATCAATATCTGACCAGTGACCACCAGTGCCACTGACGATAGCAAGACGATTATTATTATTATTATTGTTGTTGTTATTATCAGGCTAGTAATACCATCTAATTGATATTAGGGCTTATTTGTGATCCTGGAGCACAAAACCAGTCTTAAGTCGCTGGAGTATATTTTTAGCAATAGCCAAAAATACACTGTATGGGTCAAAATTATTGATTTTTCTTTTATGTCAAAAATCATTAGTATATTAAGTAAAGATCATGTTCCATGAAGATTTTTTGTAAATTTCCTACTGTAAATATATCAAAACATAATTTTTGATTAGTAATATGCATTGCTAAGAACTTAATTTGGACAACTTTAAAGGAGATTTTCTTAATATTTAGATTTTTTTGCACCCTCAGATTCCAGATACTCAAATAGTTGTATCTCGGCCAAATATTATCCTATCCTAACAATTTATTCAGGTTTCAGATGATGCACAAATCTCAATTTTGAAAAATTGACACTTATGACTGGTTTTGTGGTCCAGGGTCACATTTGTTATTTGATATTAGGGCTTATTTGTTCCATTATATTTCTTTTCCACAGCAGTGTTGTGCGTTAAAACCAATCACATACAATTATGTTGAGCTTACAAATGTAATGGGCCAATCAGAGGCGTTCAGATGAGTCATTGCTAAAACAGCGGAGTCTTGTTTCAGCGCGCGCTGACTGAATTCTGACTCGTGAATTCTCTCATCGTAAACAAAGTGCAGATGCACGTGCAATGTAAGTACATGAGATTTATTCATCATACAAGACAGCTTCACTGACTATAACGGCAGTGCTTTTTAAAATGCATAAACTCACGCTAGACTGAGTCTGATGTTCTTTGCTCGTTTTCTGTAACTGCTTTTTGAATAACTGAGGAAATGTAAGCCTTATGATTAGTAACTTACAATATTTCTACTGAATTATGTTAAATGCAAGTTCAGACACATTAAAAAAACATTAGGCTGTTTTTAGCCTTATACTGGAATTGTTTCCGGCAATGAAACGAAGTAAATAAATAATTAAATAAATTAGTACGATAATATCGTGTATCAGCGATCTCACAGGCTGACGATATGAAAATTGAGCATATCGCCCAACACTAGCTGGTCTACACACCTCTGAGTTTTGAGACCAGCAGAGACGTCAGCACAGAAAAGGCCACGCATTCCAGCTTTCCTACGGTTCTGCTGCTTCCTCATAAGACATAATACAATCCAGCGTGACGGAAGCATGTCATATTGTAACGTAACATCTTTATTGCAAACTCTATTGCTGTTATTGTTGTTTTTAGCATAGGCAAACGTCATTGCCACATAAAGCAATGCAGACATTCAGTAAAACAACAGAGCATCATGGGACACAACAAATCAGATCTGAACAGCTGCGATACACAATATGCACATTGCAGAGTCAATCATTTAGATCGGATTCCAATCAGATATACAAATATTCGGATTTGGACTGACAGTCTGAACAACACTTATGCCATCCTCTGCCTAAAGGAGCAAATGTGCAAGTATATTATTTAAAAATAAGTAACAACTAGAGGTGCTCCGATCAGGAATTTTGAGGCCGATCACAAAGCAGTATCTGATCACCGATACCGATCTTTTTAAAGCCATCTTTTTATCATGTGGAATTATTTATAATGATACTCCAATCAGTATTTTTAGACATTTATTTAGTGCCTGAATTTCATTTTTGAAAATGGGGAGAATTCCCCTCTTAGGTGACTCTTGTGAGAGAGGATTTTTTAATTTGAGGGGGGCTTTTTTTTTTTTTAGACATTTTTCAAAAATATAGATTTATCTCATCTAAATGTTTGATCATCCAGTGCATTTTTGTTTTTACAATTGTGCAATTGTTGCAGAAAAGCTTACACACAGCACAAGCCTGATTTCACACAGGAGTCCACTACTGATCCATCTGTTTATCCATCACAAACAACATTTATCCATTATTTTGATTTCAAAATAAATAAATGAAAACGCTTTTTCATTGTGATTCTTTTCTCTTTTACAGTAATACAATCTTTATAGATGTGCTTAAATGCAATAAATATAAGAAACACATTATTCAATGCTTTTTACTCTTGCATTTAGGCTACTTCTAGATTTATATATTAAAGGTGTAGTGGGACATTTCGGAAAATGCTAACTTTAGCCTGATAGCACTGAAAGCGAACGTCCCACCCTCCCTGCAATCGCCGTCCAAAGCCACGCCCCCTGAACGCACATATACGCTCAGAGAGCCGAATACCAGAGACAACATTAAATTACTACATCAACGGTTTCCAATAACAGTCCTCACGCTCTCCCCGCTCTGCACATTTCATATGTATATCTTATCACGTCTGACTTTTGTTCTATTTGACCGTAAGTCATAAGTGCCCTGCGAAGTGGACATCACCAGATATTCCGCCATGATTCCAGTTCAAAGCATGTTACATACAAAGGGCAATAAAGTGTGCAAGATGTGAATTTAAATTGTATTTATTTACAGAGGTATATTATGTCACACTTCTCTAGTAAGTTTCGTCTGTGTGTGAAGATGCTGCGCAGCGCAAATCCGTGAATGAATGCTCCAAAGTGAAATAAACTTCAACGGATTTCCCCTGCTCAGGGAGTAGGGAGCAATGAACACTGTGTAGGGAGCATGTCAATCGGAACACAGTTCATGCACGTAGCTCTCTTCTAATGAGCTGGTTATCTGATTCAGGTGTGTTAACTAAACGAGACTAAGCTAAATATGCAGAGCGGGGAGCGCGAGGACTGCAATTGAGAACCGCTGGACTACATCATGTGTCATTCACCGGTGAGAAAACATAATAGCACAGATAGTAAATGTACTACAATACCAGGAAGGAAGATCGGGTTGTTGATGTTTGTCTGCCATTCTCGCTGTGTCTTCACAGCGTGCGTGAACGCGCTGATGACGAATCGGGTCTGCGCCAACAGGGTGCGCAGAGGTACGCAAATACATACGTTGACAGACAGGTAGAAAATACAATTAATACGCTCGGACCGAGCGTTTTGATTGGACGAACATTTCTTGGTCCTACACCTTCCACAGAATATGTAAATACAGATAAATACATTTAGACCACTTAACTTAATGATTGCTATCAGGACGTGAAGAGACTTTCAACCAGAATAACAAAAAATGTTTCTGAAGACAATCACCTATGATACCTTTAAGTTGATCAAGCAAGTGGCAAAACATTAAAACTACTTTTCTTATGTTATTTCAAATATTCTAAATTAACTCATGACTGGCAGAAACAGTCAGCTCTACTGAATTTTCTTTTGCATTTAAATCTTTATTACAAGCAATCCTGCGGTTTATAAAGAACTTTGCTTTCCATACCTCCACGAGTGCCATCTATTATTGCCTTGTTTATCTAAAAGTGCTTTTTTCCTTTAAACCTAGCCAAAAGCCACATGTGATTACTCTGAACACAGTAGACTTTAATTATACGCATTTATAGTGTAATTACTACATTTTCGTGTCAATCCATGTTCATATTTACCACAAAAAATGTACTGTCACTTTAATTCAGTGCATGCAGTACAGCAAAGATAGACTCGGTGCGGAAACTGCAACCGCTTGCAGTGTTTATTAACATTCTGATCCATTAACATGACGAGCGCTGAAAAAAAAAAAAAAAGCACTATACGCACTGCAAACGGAGTAATGTGAACCTGGCATTATGTGTGTGCGCTGCGAGTGTGCATGAGCGCACAGTCTCCAGGAGAGCGCGCGAGCGCTGAA
Organism: Tor tambroides; assembly: GCA_021397915.2. Classification (NCBI taxonomy): domain Eukaryota; kingdom Metazoa; phylum Chordata; class Actinopteri; order Cypriniformes; family Cyprinidae; genus Tor; species Tor tambroides. The sequence continues at coordinate 9,294 of JAFVLL020036130.1, read as the reverse complement.
TGGTTAAACACTGGCAAGAATTAACAAGGAAAGCAATTTATAAACTTTAGTAACGATGTGACACTGCCTCTATTGTGCAAGTGACAATTCCTGTGTCAACTATGGAAGGTGCAGTCGCTTTTATAATGCAGACGCATGATTTGGAATATTTGCGCATTTTGAGAGGGAGAGCGCGCGCGGTGATTCACAAAGGCTGTTTTTGAAATGTCTCACAGAAAGTTTCAAATTACTTTATATGTTATTTAATGAAGAAATATGAATTGTACCTCACCTTCAGCATTATAATCATTTCACCCGCGCCAGATGGAGACTGAGACGGTGCCACTGCCACTGCATGTCGTGCCAAACCCTACACGGCACACGCGTCATCAGCTAGAGATCGTTTTTTTTTTTAGATCGGCCTTTTTAGAGACCGCCGATCAAACATCCTAAAGCAATTATCGGCCGATAGTGATCGGTACCCGATCAATCGGAGCACCCCTAGTAACAACATGACCATTTTCCACATTTATGCCGTTCATATCAGAGCTACAGAAGGAAATCCTTCCCTTATTCGACACGTCATGCAGTGGAAGCTTTCCTTCCCTTGGTGACTGAGAATGAATCAGCTTTAAATCAATAAATCCTGTAAATAAAACAGTAACGACCCCCTGAGGTCCACCTGCATTTAAGCAGCTCTCCAGAGGGAGTTTACTGTGGTGAACTCCGAGTCTTAGCTCACCTGGTGATGCAGTACTCTTTGTCTCCTGGGATGCCCAGATAACGAGGCCTCTCTCCTGTTGCCAGGACTAACTTAGCTGCAGTGTAGAACATCTCTTTACCACGCTTGTTTGTGGCCTGTTGGGAAGAATAAACAAAAGTTAAGACGAGTGATTTTAAATGCAATATGCAACTTTTACCATTTCATACTGCTGGCATTTATAAGTTACAAGAAACAACAGCGCTCCTATTCCAAGCAACGCCTTGTGTCATTAAGGCATGTTCTCCCATGTTCTGCTGCCAAAAGAAGTAATTAATTATGCTTTACAGTTAAGTTCTCTAAAAAAAAAAAAAAAAAAAAAAAAAAAGACTCAAACTCCCTTAGTGGAAAAGAATCCAGTTCTCTTTGCATTCACACTGTACCTGGACCTGTTGTGGATTCTGATCTCTTTTTGGTTCATTTTAGCTGTGACCATTAGCTCTGCCCAAGAAAACAGCTTTGCCTTCACAATACATGTTGGGCGTTGCCTACAGTACATTTGGCTTGTTGAGTCAGAACACACTTGCCTTGATCTTGTGCGGCTCCACAAACTCAGCGTAGGCATTGACGTAATTGACGTTTTTGTCTCGTAGGGAAACTCTGTAGCCCCAGTTCAGTGAACCGATGTAGTTATTCACCGCAGTCCTCATCGTCTCCCAGTTGTGAGTCACTTTAATAAAAAGCCAGTATTTGATGAGAATGTGAATTAAAACAGGAGACAGACAAAAAGAAATCTACATTAAGACCATTAAGGGAAGCTTAAAAACATTGCAACACACTGCATGTTGTAATAATCACTTGTCCTGTGTATTAGGAAGATTTCCGGTGTTAAATCTCACATTAATAGTCCTTTCAATTAAAGATATAGGATGAGGACTCTCATAACAGTCTAATCGTTAAGAAATTTTCACAAGGCTGCAGTCACAGAATTAATACAAATATACTGAACTTCTTTCAGAGAAAAAGGAAATCAATGTGAACCAGTAATCAGTAATCACAAAATTGCATCACAACTTCAAGTCTTTACGCAAACAGACTTAAAATCTGTACTGCGTGAAGAACTCATTTACTCTTTCTATCTTCCATCTGGAATGCATTAAATCATGTGATGTTATTCTTGTCTCACCCTGATCAGAGAATTCCCAGCCGAACTTGCGTGCGTCCTCCATGGCTGTGGCCAGCAGGGCCGTTTGATGCATCAGTTTCTTAGGAATACAGCCCACGTTCACACACGTGCCACCCAGACCTGGAGAGAAACATCTTATCATATTGAAAGTCATTTTTGATTAAACTTGCATGCTTTTGGTTCCAGTTCTTACCCCAGGTTGTGCCCTTCGGTGTGGGAACAACATAATCCAGAACCATGACCTTCTTCCCCAAGGCGGCTGCTTCCTGTTTGGGCAGGAAGGGGATGTGTTAAAATCAGATTCATGAGCAAAAACCACAGAACTGATCGTGCGTTACGGGATCCTATAGAGTTTGGCTAAGTGGTTTTATCACTATAAATATTTATGTTTCTAATGATTTTGCTGGCAACATAATTAAGCAATACTGTGCACCTTCACTTCTTAATTTGACATTTAGTTTCCTAAAAAGTGTGTCATTAACGTTATTTGATTCACTTCTGTTAATCATTTTAAACTGTTTATTTCAATGAATCAATTCAAAAATTAAATTTTATACATTTTATTTGGTAACTACATAAACTGGAAATATAAAACTCAGAGAAATATTAAAAAAATGAGCATGAAGTACACACATTTGTATTAAAAAATTTAAATACTGTGGTTTATTATTATTTATGTACAGCATACAGAAAAAAAATGTGTTAGTGTAAAACTGTGCCTTAAGAAATTTGTATCTAAATCTATATTTTATTTCTTGCATGTCAAAAGCTTAAATATATATTTTTTAAAAATGCTAAAACCAAGACCTAATGGCTGAGACAACAAAATGGCTCGACAGACTTGAATTCACCCTACACACACATACAGAATTTAAACAGCATCATAAATAAAGGATCTGTGTAATTTAACTCACCTTTGAGCAGGCCAGTCCGCCAGAACCTCCGCCAATGACGATGAGATCATAGTCGTACGCCTCACTGCCTTCACCCAACAGCTTCTGCAGGACGCCATCTTTGTGTGCCTGTTACCACGACAACAAACCAATCATTAGCAGGAGCATAAAAACGATGCTGATAAGAGGCATGGTGAAGAGGTGCTTGAGCATTATTCAGCTCGATTACCAAAGGTCTTTCCCACACAGCTGCTTTAAACTCAGTTGTGAAAGAGCTTTTATAGACAGCTGACAGATCTACAGATGCATTAGCGATAGAAAGAGGCACTGATGATGAGCAGACATTTCATATATACAAACCAAAAGCAGCCTTCTGATAGGGTCACTAACAAAAACTCAAATGAACAGGTGAATTAGTTTACAGTGGGAAAAAACACTATCAAAGTCCTTATAAAAAAATCTCGGTCACAGAATAGCACGTTAATACAGTTGGAGCATCTGGACTCAATCATTTTAAGAATTGTGTCTGCCAATTTAAAGGTTGTCAAGGTCATAAGAGCTTAAGCCCTGCAGTTACATACAGAAAGCAGTTTTGCTTTATTGCTTGTAATGATCTGTTTTTCATTGTTTTTAAGCCATTTAATTAGATGAAAAATACTTAACGTTTTTTTTTAATATTATTTATATTAAGCATTACTTTTATAACTTAATTATATATAAAGTAGTTAAACTAAAACCATCCTCTTAGATATTGAAAGCCAAAGTATACAAACAAACAAAAAAAACTACACACACACACACACACAATACATATCAAATTGGCAGCTAGATATTGTTGTAATATTGAATCAGAAGGTCTATGGCACTACCCTGCCATAATAACAACACTCACAAAACTCACCCCTAATAAATCCATAAACCTCTAGAATTATATTTGGTGTTTAAAAATCACACTAATTAAAATCAATGCTGCCATGAGATATTTCAGAGTGAAACTGATGCATTTAAAATGAAACCGAAAGCCCTGCCTTGAATCAGTGATGACAGCAATTACATAAATTAAATGAGACATTATACCTTCTAGCAGACATGTGGGACAGTCAGCAACATTTTCATTACCTTTTAACGACCTATAACTATTCTAACAAAAAAAGAAAAGGTGTGTGTGGGTGAGGCTTTTGCAGCAGAAAGTTCACTAACTCGGTCACGCATCCATTCATGACTCCTTGACAGTGAAGTGAAGCAAGAACTGCTTCAGAGTGGAAAACCACTGGTTCTTAGCAAACTGTTGCAACAGCACGCCTGAAATTATATCTCAGCAAATGTAATAGGTTCCTTGGTTATTCTTCATTCTATAAAGTTAGAGAGGTTCACACCTTCAAATTTATGAAGAATAGTGAAAACTGTAAATCACAGTTTGCTTTTAGAAATGGTATTGTTATGTCTGCTAATAATTAACAAAAGAGGGAAATTCTGACCCCAAAGTCTACAACCAAGTAATTTCTCTGGTGGTCTTTGGCATGAACATGATAAATAAATCCTAAATCCAATTATGAAAAGAGTCAAATGTCTGGCCAGTGAGACCCAGCTAGAATCACTGTCGCACACATGCAGAGATCAGTCAAAAACAATCAGTACCTTCATAGTGTTGTCACAGCCTCCGATGTGTTTCTTGTTGATGAAGACGTTGGGGACGGTTTTCTGCCCCGTCATCTCATGCAGCAAGTCCTGGTAGTTGGTCCCATCCTCTGAAACACATCAGACATGATCAGTCAGGATCTCACCGCTCATGTTTCACATCTACGCCACATGGGCAGCTCTCCAATAATCGAATCAGGTTCGGATCTGGCACTGCACGCCTGCTTCTGAAAGCGATGTTTGGCTCCAAATGCACAGAGGAAAAAACAGCAGCTAATCAGGTTTAAAGCCATTCGCCGGAGAACTCATTATCAGGGTCATGCTACTAACATGAGATGAACAGCTGCGCATGGACAGCGAGATAAAGGAACCATGAGACGTGAATGAGACATGGAGGAGGTACGGATGAGTGAATGAAAGCAAGAAGAGGAAGATGATTTCAGACATTAGTAACGCTGGAGCTGGAGTGACTCAGCAGGTCGTCCGTCACGGCCAACACTTAAACATTAACTTAAGAGGTTCAGCACAATGTTCAGAGAACACATGCAAGAGCACTTCAGCTCAACTCAGCTGTCAATGAAGGGTTAAAAGTTCAATGACCTTAAACATGAACATTACATAATATTAGCTAAGTGGAAACACATGCAGATAACATGCATAATCAGTTATCTTGCATATCAAGAAGAACTTCATGTAAAAACACATGTTATGCAATTGCATGTTCAGCAAATCAAATGTAGTAAACTTTGTTTTGTGTACTTATGTAGTCAACAGATAGCATACTGTAATCTCAGATCTGGTTTCTGTAGACAGCAGCCATCACTAACAAAAAGTATTTAGACTTAAATAACCTTGCCAGTTTTATAATTTGGCCCACTTGACGGTAAACTGACGGTAAACTGTCCTGATAAACAAATAAAAACACAATAGAGCGCAAAGCCTGAGATCACTACAGAAAATGTTTTTCTTTCACATTGTGAAAAACGTTGTTGTTTTTGTTTTTCCCTCTAAAATGCTAAAACTTTACTTTCAGAAAAAAAACCTTTAAATAAACTGTTAAAATGTTTCATTTTGTTTAATACCACACCAGCTTCTCTGACTATTTTGATGGTGAAAGCCATACTTCTCATTTTTATCTTGAGTAAAATTTTTAACATACATTATTTCAGACAATATTAACAGACATTAATCTGCTATTATTTCCATCAGCTGAAGAATAGAAAAAGCAGTAACTGGCACAGCCTGACACTTCCTCCATGTATTTCATTTCATCCTAAAAAAGGAATTACTATAAAAGTCATTTGATTACTCATTTGATATGCAAAATGATAAATAGTTATTGTGCTCTTACCCATCAGGTCCAGCTCTATGGCATTACACTTGACATTCAGCTCTTTAAAGAGTTCCTTCACCTGGAATTAACGAAAACCATACATGTTAGTTATTCAACAAGACTCACATTTCAAAGAGATAGTAGTACTTGAGCAGAAAAATATCCATTACAGCTTTTTAAATACACGACATCACTAACTCACAGTAAGGTGCATTAAAGAAACTATGAATACTCATGTGATCGGTGAAGTACGTGGGCAACAGAGTTCAAGTTCACTGAGCATGAGGTGAGGTGGTCAAAACCATTCAAGATCCATGTCACATTAGGCACAAAACTACAAATGAGTAAAATCATTCAGGTTGTGGAAAGAACGGTGTTATCTACAGCTACTTTGTTTCCTATCATTCACAACCTGCTGGATTACTTTCCATCACTACTTTACTCTGAAATAGCTTATTCTGAATGTGCCAGCTCACACCATCAGTCATAATCTAAAGACCAAACAACCACATCTACCGGAATAGAAACAGTTATTATATTTACAATTACTATAAACGCATCTTAATCCCAAAGTCTAAAACATAACATCTATGAAAACACTATAAACAAACTTTAGCTTCAAGGGCAGATTTGTACCCAGCCCACAGCGGTCCTTATTTCACTCCAACACACGCTTGCTCCTCTGAAGGAAGACTCGCTAAAGGCTACAGACACATGACAGACCAGGATCATATTGTTCATGTTAGTACTTGTTTTATCATACGAGTCAATATTTGATATTTAATTGTGAAAGTTTATTTCTGTGTACTTTATTACTTTTGCCACGTTTTAACACTAACCTACATAGATAGTGCTGGTTTACAGCATAGATTTAACCCTTTAAGAGCAGTCTTTCTTGAAGAAAGTTTCCCTTTTATAGCTCACACTGCTAGACTTATTAATTCAAACTGACTCATCAATAGCAGAACACAAATTTAATAGTTCATATTTCACACTATACATGGGTCAAAGACAAAAAGATGTCCGCATCAAAAGAAATGTACAAAAATGATTTTATGTCCATAGAAAGCACATTAAATGTAAGTAAAGTGTTTAATTTTAAGGTTTTAAATAGGTTTTTGGAGAATAAAACGTCAAAATTTGGTTGAAATAATGTTATATTGTCATTCAGTGTGTAACACAATATTTATGTTAAAAAAAAAGAACATGCTTATTTTGACTTGTACGTATTAAAATATATAAGAGAATAAGGGAGCATATAACATTTTATTGTGTTTTAAATGAGTATAAAAATCTTACTGACAAATAGGCAAAAGCTAGGATAGTGGCAAATTTTAAAAATGTAAAATTACAACTAATTAGTACCTGGGGTGTAAGTAATTAGTCTTTTAATGTGTCATAAATTGATTTTTGTTGTAAATATGCCTGACAAGACTGTTACACTGAATGACATTTTAGTGGGTGTCTTCTGTAAATCAGGGAAAAATGTATGATATTTATTTTGTGCTCAGAAAAACAAAAACAAAATTGTAATTGAATTAAACAGAAAACTTTTTAATTTTGTGGGGAAAAACAACAACACTTAAAGCAGTATTACACTTGTTTTTATGCTTAAACCCTTTTTCGTCTTTGACCCACATAACAAACCCCAAGAAGCCTAAAATAATTAATATATGAACTTGACATTGACAAATTATTGGCTTTAGTTATTTAGTAATTGTAGTATTTTTATGACTTTTTTTACTATTAATTTTTAACATCAGCCAAAATGATATAGCAAAAATATTCATCAAAAAATAAATAAATAAAATTGTGAACAATAATAACTTTTACTGTGCCTTTATAAGTTCAAGTGCCCTTTAAAACTCAGCACTTTACAACACAGCAGAATAAAACTACAAAAAAATCATCAAATAAACAAACAAAAATTAACAAAAATAAGAATTTACTAATGAATATGTATACAAAAACCAAACAAATAATCCAGCAAAACTTATTTAAAATAAAGTGTTTTAATTCAACAGAAACACAACTTAATTATACACATAATTACATGGACTTCTCATTGACTGACTAATGACCACACTTACACACTACAAGACCTGCTACAGACACAAGACATTTATCATCCTTCTCAAACCTTCTTATTTCTTTCTTATGACAGAACTCTCTCTCTCTGTTTGAGAAGATAGATATGAAGTGTGTTTCTGAGGCCGTATCTCACTCACCTTGACGCAGAAGGGACAGAAGCTCTTACTGAACACCAGCACTTGATTAGCATCGATCAGCTCTTTGATTCTGGATCGGATCTGCTCGCGACCCGCGTTATTCTCGATGGGCGGCATGATGATCAATAACCGATCACGGATCGATATTCCACTATTCCGCTTCCTGAGTCGATGATTATGATTAAAGTCAGACTTTATCTCAACATAAACTCATGATGCGACATTAACTAACAAGTTAAATAAGATTAAAATCACTCCTGTCATTATCGCGACTCCATCTCGCGGCCGCCGCTGAATGACGCTCTGCAGCGCGCTCGTCTCTTACATAAAGACCCAACGAGTCTGACCCGCCTGCGCCTGACTGAAAATCAACACACGTCTTCGCTTACTGTGATCCACGTGTTGTCTGTCATAGCTTTTATAATTTATAATGTCAAATAATTGCCAAAAAGTAAACGTAAGCCCTTTAAAGTTAACTGATTTTAAGTTACCGTGAATCTCAGTAGACCTTTAACTCTGAATAAATACACTGATAATTCATGGAAGCACAATATTATGATTTACCATTCTCCTTTTTCTTCTTAATAATAATAATAATAATAATACGTGTAAAACCCATCAGGCAGTATTTGTAGACGCCTCAATGAGTTTGATACTGACACCTGCGCCACCTGCTGGCTCAAACAGACCAATGCAGCCTGCGTAGAGATCTGCAGTTAATTTACAATGGATTCTCATACATTTTTCCAGTTAATAAGTTAAAACTGAAACACATTCAATATACACTTTGTTCAGTTCTGTAGTAGTTTGTACAAGTTAGTATTTACGCTGTAGTTCCAGTGTAGAGCGTCAACTTACCACTAGATGGCGGCAGTGCTCCATATTTCATATTTCCACTCTTCTAAACGTCTACTTCAGCGTTTGTTTTTAACATAAATATTTCTTTGTATATACTTGAGCAGTCAAAAGTTAGGAAACACCTATTTGCTCTTAAATATTACTAGTTACTAAAGTAAATAACAACAACAACAACAACAATAATAATAATAATAATAAAATTTTTAAAAAGTAATAAAAATATAAGTATGGGAATTATGTAATTACTACAAATGTGAATTTTTAATCACTTTTAGTCTTTTTTTTTTTTTTTACAGTTCACCTAAATATTCTATGGCATTGATAGAGTCATTTTCAAAATAGATTTTTTTTTGAATAACTTATTTTATGTTATATTTTATATAATTTTATTAGTGCTGTCAAAAAATTAATCGCGATTAATCGCATCCCAAATAAAAGTTTTTGTTTACATAATATATGTGTGTATACTGTGTATATTT
>JAFVLL020036128.1:0-22221 GCA_021397915.2 Tor tambroides | reverse complement strand
GGATGGAACAGCAGCTACGCTAATTATGTCTCTATTTGTTTCTCTGTTTCTGCCACGGGATTAACGTCCCGTGGTAACTAGGAATTACTGAAGCGTCAGTCTGGATCCAACCCTTAAATGATCTGAGATGACCAAACACCTGAGAAGAGATGATGCCAACCCCTCAGAGGATGCCAACCCTCAGACAACATACAGAATTACCAAATTTTGCCACAAGTTAAATATATTAAGTTTCTACAATATATAAATATATTGTGGAAACTTAATTTCCTGTAAAGCTGCCTTGCAACGATTTGTATCGTAAAAAGCACTATACAAATAAACTTGAATTGAATTGAATATTTGAAAAAAAAAAAAAAAATAGCTACCTGATGCTAACTTGAGGTAATTTTTAAATATAAAGTCCAAATATTTTGATTCAACTAACTAGTTAGAATATATTTGATAGAAAAACAAAGGAATTGATGTTCAGAACAGAATAACTACAGTAATTGCCCATTGCCCCCTGGGGGCGTTTTACCCCCCTGACTATGTTTGAGAAAAAAATTATGTCATTCTGAAAATATAATTATATTTTTCTTAAATAACACGTACTCCCTATCTACAGGCCCAGCTGTTCTCATATCATATATAACTGTACAAAACAACAAACTTTCAAACACTTTTTTTCTTACTGCTGAAAATTAGATCATTTAGTGTGAAATCTGTTTTCTCTTCAGTACATCACCAGTGTAAGCTTCATGGTGCACTTCTACATCACTCTCATCAACGTAGTCCATAATTACAATAAAAATTGATCTTGACTTTATTTTGTGGTCATTTTGGGAAAAACAGTAGGGGGCCGTTTTACCCCACTCTACCCTATGCTTTATGTACTTAATCCCATTTTGTTAAACAATTTCTTTGCTACTGACCTTCGATGATTCAATTCAACAATACTAAGCAAAAATGACACATTAGTGTTTCATTATTGTTATCGCTGAAGTGTTGAACTTTCTTCTCCTGCATCATATTCTTCATTCAATTTGTTTACTGTACAGACATGAATTTCCATTTCCTTCAGCCTGAGGCCATTCATTTCACGTTTGTTGTTGTGAAAGGGCTTTTACATTTGTTAAAGAAGAACGTTTTATATTAAAAACAAACAAGCAAGCCCTGCCCAGATTTAAAAAGTAGCCTAATATAACACATTACTTTTCATAAAAAGTAACTAAGCAATGTAATTAAATTACTTTTTAGGGGTAAGGCAATATTGTAATGCAATACTTTAAATGTAACACATTTGAAAATAAGCAACTCTTTATCGTGCACCCATCTGCAGGTAAACAGGCTACAATTTATATCTATGCATGCATCCATAATAACAGTATCACAATATGGGGACAGTTTTTGAAGGGGTACCGATGAAGTGCTAGGAACGCTCTTGGCACACAGCACAGTACTGTTGAGGGAACTCCAGCTTGGCAGCCTAGAGCATGTAAAGCGCTGACGGTGAACGGAATGTTTGTTTTCTGGTTTCTAAGGGGTGGAGCGAGCCTGCTCCTCACTTCTCCACTTCTCCATGTGTGTTTTCCCTGCAGTTCATTTCTCATCCTCCCTGCTGACGTCTGACTTCCGCATTCCTCGCTCTTCCCGATCAGGGATCAGCGCTCAGACTCGAGCTGATGCAACGATTCCCGCTCTTCAAGATCTACTCGCGACCTTCGGCTGACGTCACAAAGGGACTCCACTCGCTCACCTCGAGACCAAAGTCAGGTAAGAGCGCAACTTTGACAACTTTTGCACGGCTTCGAGTCCGGCCGCTGCGTTCCTCCGTGGCTGCGTCTCAAAGCGCGGAGAGCCGCCTAGACAGAGCGCGTTTTTGCGCATCTCAGGCGCGCAGCAGCATTTTTGGGCATCGTGAGAGGCTTCGCGCCTGAGATGCGCTAAAATGCTGTGTGTGTAGGGCACTCGCTAGGTTTTGAGACACGGCCCGAGTGTGTGCAAGCACAAAACGGTACATTGCAAAATAAGTAAGGTGGGCATTTCATATTTAAACAACAGCAGTGTATTCTATTGCTGTAGCTGCACACCGCAAGTGCAACTTAAATAGCTCTTTATTTCCAGACTTGAACGCATTTCACTCGGCCGTGTCCATCTGTAGTTGTAGCCTACATAGGGAATGTTCACTTCCTAATATGCCGCGTTAATGATGATGAGGATGATGAGGATGGGACAGATGGACTCAACACCGCTGTAAGCTAAAGTTCATGTTACGTAAGAGAAACTTCCGCTTTGAGATCATTGAGTCACTGTAGGGCGTGGTGCATATATGCACATTCATATTTTGATTTTCTTTACATTATTGTTTCACATTATTTGTCCGCTGTCGCTGTGCATGTATAGGCTCGCGAGATGCTTGTGTGGTAATGGCGCGAGAATACTAACTGTGCACACGAACTTTTTAAAATTCAAATATATCCAATATAAGAGGTTCAAGTAACAAAAGTGTGGGACCACTAGTGAAATGCTGTTTTGCATTGTTCTAGTTTGATGGAAAAATAAAAATAGAAAATAATAATAATAAAAATACAGTTTGAGTGAAATGTTACATTTGAATTTGAGAATGTGTCTGTTCAGTATTTATTGTGTGTATCTTTTGCTTTAATGTTTTAAGAGCATTTTGTTTGAGATGATCCGAAAAGCATCTTGAACCTTAAGGAAAGCAAGATTTCAAACAGACGTAAAAGGATTTTTAGGGGGGAAAATAAAAATAAAACAATTCATATGATCAGCTTTGTGTATATTTTAATATCTATGGTCTCTATTTGCATTTGATGTCAATTTAAGGGCCTGGGGTGATGCTTTCTCCTTCAGTGCACTGAGCATGTCCAGTGCTGTTGGATATCTGTCATCTGAATGTGATATTGTGTCTTTGCCTCAGTCTATTTAAAACATGATCTAAAACTTCAGCGCTGCAAATGTTTACAACAAAGTTAAATGAACTGCAGTGCTCTTTGTAGATAAACAATGCACAGCATGCATTTTCAGTTGTTCATTAAAGGGTTTCAGTTCCACTCAAAAAGAAGTGGGCGATAAAATCTGGAAGCAATGTGTGAAACTGCTTCTGATTGCATAACAGTGCTATTATAACTGCATGCATAATGCAACGAAATGACACTGACCTTTATGGCGCTGACGAATGTAGGAATGTTGGATATGACACACAGCTGTATGCAGTGATCTGATCAACAGTAACTCCACACAGATACATGTCACTGTGAACAGACTGGCCTTTAGAGCGCACTGTGACGCTCTCCGCCGTATAAACATACACTCTCGCTCATCAGCTTTGGGATTTCCAAACTAGTTTTGGGGAGAAATGTTTAGAATTTGTGGAACAGATCTGAACATGTGTTAAACAGAGCTAAAAGCATACAATAATTTTGCATTCAAATTCAGTTTTAGTCTTGTTAAAATTGGAGAGTATTTCATTTTGGCCAAATCCAATTGTAAATCTTGAAATTGAAACTGGTAGCATTATTGTTTGTCCATGGCTTCTGCTTGTATTATTCTCGTTTGGTGTAGTGTAGTGGAGAGTGTATAGTTAGTGTTTAAGCATGTCATGTTATAACAGAAGCATCCTCTACACTTAATTAAACTCGTTTATACTAAATTCATTTATGCAACAGAATCAAGCACCTGAAATGTTGCTTTTTTCAGATTTATTTAAAGCACATACATATTTCATATTTAAGAACACACCATATCATATTTGAACATATTTAAAAAACAATTTAAACTTCATTTGATGATTATAAAGGTTTGCTTTGTGTCAGTTTTGAAGCTCTGATGTAGGATGAAATTGCAGTCACTTTAATAATTACAAACAGTGGAAAAATAACTCAGATTTTATGTCTCAGAAAAGTTTTACCTTGTAGGACTAAATGAACCTCACGAATGGCTGATTTGAAGTAGCACTACACACATTATGCACTTGAGAGATTCGACTTTCAATCGATTCCAATCAGAAGTTAGTATGTTGTTATGCTAAAAATATGATACTCCGGTAAGCATGTAAATGCACAGCACACACAGATACAGGCTTTAAATTACACTGGACCACTTTAGCAACACTTGTTAGAGCTACTGAACCTCTTATTAAACTCCTATTAACTCTTTTATGTATAGTTTCAAAAGCTGAACATAATTTCTCTGTTGTCCAACACATGAACGTAGATTGATTATTATATTCATTTTGCTTGTTGTCCATATTATATTTGGACAAACAGCATGATCAAATCACATTCTTTAGTGTGTTACGCTCCATTCCTCCCTGGATCTTTGCAGAACTGCTGTCCACAATAACAGGGCGATCGATCAATTAGAGCGACACATTATCTGTGATAATGGAGGCTGTGCAATGTATTAATGTAAAGATGAGTTAGCAATACCGGAGAGAAGCGTTAGGCAGGGACGACGACGCTCTCAGGCTCTGAATTGCAGCGCTCTATAGGACTTTCCAGTGCAAATCTAAACAAAGAGAACAGTGTTGTATTCTGTTTATTTTTCCAAATCCTTCATGCTGTCATTCCCTCAATACATACTTGTCTTGACTGGTTCGTATGAAGTTTTATTTGGAAGTGTGCTAAAAGTTTCAAAGATGGTGAGTTTTACGGTGGAAATCGTTTTTCCATTGGGGCTTTCAGTGAGATGGCTTGTGTTGATGGAGTGTGTGTGTGTGTGTGTGTGTGTGTGTGAACAGAAAGGCAGCACACCTCATACACCTTCTGAAAGTCCAACAGGCTCATGAAACACACTTGATCACATGCTCCTGATTAATATATGGCAGAAATAAAGATTGAAGGGGGGTTTGAGTTAGTTGTTCAGTTTGTATGGAATATAAGCTTACTACATACTGAACACTGCACAGTGTGCACTCTGTACAGATTACTGTATTGTAATTGCTGCAGCTTGCTGCAAACAGTATTACGCTACAATGATGTCTCATTGGCGTGTACAAATATAGCTCTGAAACTCTTTCCAAATTGGTGAACTAGATTTTTGGAAAAACTGCTGTGCAGTTGTTAAGGTGTTTTGAGTGTTTTTTAACCTATTTCTTTGAGGCTGCTATAGGGTTTCCTGAAAAAAGAAAACTAGAGTTTATTTAATAAACTTTTATTTAATAAACTTATTTAATCAGTTTTTTAATAATCAAAAAATGTGAAAAAGTTGTATATAAGGTATATAATATATATAATATATAGGGCTATGTTTATATATAACTAACACAATAAAACACAATAAAAATATGATAACAATAAAAAAAACATTATTTTTGAAAATTAAAAAAAAAACAGTTATCTGTTTTTGTAAATAAACTCTCTCTCTCTCTCTCTCTCTCTCTCTCTATATATATATCTGTATTTTTTTTGGTTATTTTGTACCTAATCAAAATAGCCCAACTGTAGTTTGATGGAGATTAACTGGAATGCACAGTGAAAAAACATGATTTTTGAAAATGTTTACATTTTATGTGTGTGTGTGTGTGTGTGTATATATATATATATATATATATATATATACACATGCATACATATTTTTTTCTAGCTGACTAATGAGTTTGCAGACATTGAATGTCTTTCCTGAGGTAAATGTAACATTACATGACATTGTTTAATTACAAGTTGATTTACTGACGTTTTTCTGTGGTTGAAACACTGATTGATGAGACATGATTAATTTCAGTAAGTTGTTCTGTTTCTTTAAACTCCTTCTGAACTGAGGCCCTGCAGCGATCGTTACGCCACATTAAAGAGTGTCAAAACCACATTTATTGTTTGTAGTTCATAAGATTGACAGCATCTGAGAGTTTGTTTTAAAACAAAAGTAACAAAGCACAAAGCTTATTGGGATTATTGGATGACAGGTGTGCTACAGATAATATATAAAGTTAAGTCCCTGCATTAACTGAAAACAGCACAAACTAAAAGATCTCGAAGATTGATTAACAACAAGAAATCTGTATAGTAAATCCAACAATAGCAGCCATCCACACATCTGACATGTTCACCTGTTATAGTTTATCTACGTTGTGTGAACAAAATAGACACTGAAGTGTCAAAACAAGCCATCGATTAAGCACTGTGCCGTTTCAACTGAAACTTAAAATACATTTCCAGCCCAATATTATAGGTTGCTGTAATTTGGTGCATCATAAGGTCTCTAGATATTACTCGGTCCTTTCGTGAATGGAACAATTTCACACATTTTATCATCCGCCTGGCAGAAGCTAAAAGTAAATCACACTACACCTCAACAAGCCGCAGTATTTAAGGTATCAATCCGTGACAGAAATGATGCATGACGAGCTACGTGTCTGTGTTAGTAGCCTGCTTGGGGTTAGGGATTTGTTTAAATGACTAACCCTAGGTATGAGCAACGAAAGCTTGCTTTAGCAAAGACTAATTAAACTTCCTCTGAGTCAGAAGCGTTGTGTGTGTCATGCAGCGGTTCACATATGGCAGTGATTTCTTGTGTCATCGTGAGGCTGTTTCTTCAAGAAGAGCAGTTATGTAGCTGGCAGTGTTGGGAAGTTACTGGTTACATGTACTAAATTACTTAATTTACTGAGAATACATTTTTTTCACACACACCCACATACAGATTTAACTGATTTCTTGGTTGCACTTTATTTTACAGTACGTGTACTTACAGTGTACCTGCCTAAGAAAGCTCTGGTAATATAAGGTAACTACATGGGGTAGGGGTAGGTTCAGGGTAAGTACCTAGTTTTTACCTAGTTATTGTAATTTCCAAAATAAGAACTTAGTATGTACATGAGTAACAGGACTGTACAATAAAGTGCTACCGATTTCTTTCATAAATTGCATCGACTGCTCTAATATGTGAGACACCAATGTTTCAAGAGTTTAGGACACAGGATAGGACACATGCCTATTTGATAACTGTTTTATTTCCTATTTGGGTTTATGTATATACTTTTTTTTTAATTAACTGTTCTTTCCAAGCCATTGTTAGATGTCAGTGTTTCCTGTCATAACTATGCAAAGATTTGATTTCAAAGGCAGTATCATAGCTATGAAACTATTTCTTGTTATGGTTTTAAATCTATATTTAACCTCAGAGTGATCTCAAAGTACACTCTAAAAAAATGCTTGGTTAAATTCAACCCAGCGCTGAGTAAAATATGGACAAACCCAGCGACTGGGTTGTTTTCAAACAACAGTTGGGTTAAATGTTTAACCAACCTTCTGGGCAGTAACCCAACCGCTGGGTCTAAACAACCCAATCGCTGGGTTCGTCTATATTTTACCCAGCACTGGGTTGTATTTAACCCAGCTTTTTTTTAGAGTGTAAAGGTCATTGCACACTGCCTCCAAAACTCTCGTCCGTCAAAAAATATTCAGATCAGGTTCGATTTTCTGTGTTTTTGCATCCGTAGCATGCATTTTGATAGGAAAGGAAGGGGGAATATGAAAAAACGGAAAAACGCATTCAAAAATTTTGGACTCAGTGTGCAATGACCTTAAGTCTGATTTTGAGGTGGCTGTGCTTTAAAATTAAATTATTATAATCTTAATTCAAGTGATGAAGAATTTTGAAAGTCTGACAGTAATCAGTGTTGAGCACTACTGTAACGTTAACTCTGCCTGCTTTACATGTTTGAAAATGATTAAAAGTTGAAAACATTAGAAATAAAAAATGCTGGATTAAATACAACCCAGCGCTGGGTGAAATATGGACAAACCCATAATATGTTTTTTTTTTTTGACCCAGCGGTTGGGTTTGTATTTAACCCAGCATTTTTTAGAGTGTAGAAAAGTAATCAAAAAGTAATCGAATGTAATCAGTTACATTACTTGGTAGCACTTTATTTTAAGGTGTCCTTGTCACATGTGTTAAATGTACTATTGTGTTACATGTTACTATTAATAACAATTAATTATGCAAAATTACACGCAAGTAACCCTAAGAGAAACCCTAATCCTGACCCTAACCGTATAGTAAGTTCATGTCGTTAATTAATATTACTCAGTACTTAAATGTATAATTACACTGTAACAAGGACACCTTAAAATAAAGTGTAACCCATTACTTTACAAAAGGGCAACACTTTATTTTAAGGTGTCCATAATACAGAGTAATTACCTAATTATGTACTTAGTAGTAGCCGTTGTACTTACATGAAATAAAATATACTTATCATGTAACTAAGTTATGGAGCAGCCTGTAATTACAGTTTTTAATTATGTAGATGTAATAGGCAGCTACTGTTACACATATGTAACAGACTGAGTCTGTTACACAGCTACTTATGTAACCAAAAGATTGTTACATATGTGTTGCAGACTTTATACAACGTAATTATAAATTTAAGTACACAGACATAAGCTACTTAAAATAAAGTGTTTCAAGATTGTACTTAAGTGTACTTCATGTGTATCTATACTGTACACCTTATCCAACTGCACCTTAGTTTGATTTAACCCACCGTTACACAGCTTAAATACATGTAATACCTTTCTAATTACATTACAATTGCATAATATTACACAGGCATAAGCTACTTAAAATAAAGTGTATCAAGATTGTACTTAAGTGTACTAGCAGCTGTGTAACAGACATATGGGTAACAGTAGCTGCCTATTACATCTACATAATTACAAACTGTAAGTACAAGCTGTTCCATAACTTAGTTACATGATAAGTACATTTTGTTTCGTGTACAACGGCTACTACTAAGTACTTAATTAGTTAATTACTCTGTATTATGACACGTTAAAATAAAGTGTTACCTAAAAAGGTAACTGAAATAGTTACACTACTTATTACATTTTAGATAACTAAAACTTGTAACTGGTAACAGTTACAGCTAAAACTGGTAACATGTAACCTATTACATTTCCAAAGTAACCTTCTCAGCACTGGTAGTTGTTCACTCTCTGTAGTTCATCAGGATGCGTGACTCGAGCAGGCTGTGAGAATGCTCTCTCAAAGCTACAGAATGCACACTGCGTCTGAAAGGTTTTGATTTGAGGAGGGCTTATGTAGGCCGATGACATTGTCCTGTTCCTCTGCGGCCACATTCCTCTCGGCTGACGCGGAGAACAGTGCGCAGATTTGGACGGAGGAAACATTGGTAGCGGGCGGATCTTGGCCGACGCGCTCAGTTCTTCTCTCCACGGCTTAAAGGAGAATGTGTCTGGGTCTAGTTTTGTGCCTCTCATAAAAAAGGGAAAAGAGCAGCTTCTCTTGCCAAGGGTCTGTAAGTGCTCGTGTTCTGTACATTTGTCAGATGTGGAGAGAGAGATCTTACTGTATGGGCAGTGCATGGGCACAATGGACATGTGTGTTATATACAGCATTACTGTTGGTTAATTAAAAAAATATGTTTTTTTTTGGTTAATTCTTTATTATTGTCTGATAAAGTCTCTGCATAATGGATTCCAATGACAGATGTGAATTTGAGCCTGGTTTGTATTTCAGCACTGGTGGTGTTGCAAGATTGACGTTTTTCCTAGCAAAGAAAGATAAGTCCTTAAATCATGCATTTAGAAACTTTGCATCACTTTTAGATTCCTTTTGAAGGTGATGCGTGTCAGTTTTTTAGAATACTTTCTTGTAGCAGCTTAATTTTACTATAAGGAAGTCTTCTGGTAGTTTGACTTTCTGAAGAGTGTAATACTTGCTGACAATAAAGTGTATCAATGAACAATAAGCGGTGTCTCTCAGGAATTAGATTGCAAATTATCTTGACGGTGGTTTTTACAGGATTTCATTGCCACAATAACTAGCGCCGCACGGCTGGTAATCTAGGTAATAGACACAACTAATCCAAATAATAATTACTTACACAAAAATGTGGCCAATTTTTAAATTAAATGACCCAGTGTGCTGTGTGTGATGATTTCAGGACATGTATTTGTAAAGTAATGTTGAGATGCTTGTAATGTTTATCATTCATTTGCATAAGATATAGAGATTGACCTCACACAATATATTTCTGTATGTAATCATTCAGGAATTAAACAGGAGTTAAATCAGAAATTATTAAAAAGGAGAATATATTTGGGATTATTAGCAGAAATTCATTTGAATACAATTTGATCCTCTAATACTATATAGATAAAATTCATAAATGCATAAATCTGTATTCAAAATAAATGGATAAAAGGACAGTATAAAAGGTGTTACTGGTGTGGTATCTTTTCAAAAGGCACAACTTTGTACAATTAAGGTACTATTATGTACTTTTAAGGTACTAATTGTGTACCCTTAAGGGTAAATAAGGTATAAATGTGTACCTTTTGAAAGAATGCTGCTCCAGGTGCAGCATTGAAAGAATGCTGCACCTTTTTTTTCTGACAGCTTATAATAGAATTGTGTGTACACTGAATATCTGCAGGCCACAGTATTTTAAAGAGCTATACGTATATGTCTTTACCAACTAGTGATAGGTAATAGTGACTATTAATCATGATATCATTGCGATTACTTTGATGCAAATACATAAAAACTGAAATTAATAGTAAAATATAAATACAGAACAGTATGAAATGGATGAGAATTAGATTACAGAGGTTTGAATTAGAGGTTCTGTAAAATGCTTTCTAAAGGCTTTACCCTGTCTTCTCCTCTCTGGTGTTATGAGCTTCAAACCTCCTCCTGAACTGCTGAAAACTTCACAAGTTTCAGGAATCAGTTAAAGACACCAGCATTTAACCGCTCCACATCTCCAATCAGTTTCTTTCTCCTCTCTGCATTTGTCCTCTGCTCGAGCCTGTTTCCTAATCTAGCTTTCTAATAAACATGGCATTGCATACTGTGAATATTGTTGGCTCTATGACAGATTGCTGTAACACTTTATTTTGATGGTCCCTTTTGAGCATTCTGTTGACTATAAGTAACTTTGCATCTACATGTCAACTAACTCTCATTAGAGTATTAGTAGACTGTCTGCTCAATATCTGCTAACTCTTTATTGTGATGGTCTCCCAACAGACAATCTACTGACTATAAGTAACTTTACAAGTACATGTCAACTTATTCTAACCCTACCAGTCAACTAACACACTACTAATACTCTAATGAGAGTTAGTAGATATGTAGGTGCAATGTTACTTATAGTCAACAGAATCTGTTAAAGGGACCATCAAAATTAAGTGAAACCCAGATTGCTATTGTTCTCCTATTGTAAGTTGCTTTGGATAAAAGTGTCAGCTAAATACATAAATGTAAATGTAATGTAAATTCAAACTTGTTTGTGTAGCGTGACGAACGAGACGTAAGACGTGCGGATCCATGTGCAAGCTTTATTCAAAGACGTGGTCATAAACAGGCATAGTTCAATAAACAGCAAACAGGTATGGCAAGGGCAAGACACAGAGTAATCCTTAGGGCAAGCGTGGGTCTAGATCGGCGAATGATATCCAGAGGGCTAGAGAAGAGGGGTAGTCTGATAACCTGAGCAATAATCCAAATGAGGTATACACAGAGTCCGAAACGGTGAGACAAGAGTAAATCCACGATACAAGGGCGGGAAACAGGAAACGAGACTATAAACAAAACAAACTAAACTTAGACTTAGAAAACACAGAATGGCTCGGTAAGGCAGCTAACACTAGGAGAGTGTTATACGCAGAACCAGACTCAGAGCTAAACATGAACACAGAAGGCTCGGTAAGGCAGCTAACACTCAGAGAGTGCTAAACGCAGGACAATACTCGGCAGTGAGGGAGAGAAAGTCCAAGGCTTATAAAGAGTGTGTGAATGATGGGAAATGCAGTCCGTGGGTGATATGTAACTGTCTGTGTGGTGTGAGAGTCAATATGATGGAAGAGCGACCTCTGATGGTGAGTGGGCGGAAGATCACGAACCGGATTCGTGACAGAGCCCCCCCCCCCCAAGGAGCGGCTTCCAGACGCTCCTAAAACAGTAAAATCCAGGTGGGTGGTGGAGCGGAGGCGGAACAGGGGGAGGGACGGAGGGCCAGGTCCACGTGGAAGTGGGAAGACCGGGGACTGAGGCAGAGCCGGCAGAGCAGGAAGCCAGGGCGGAGCAGAGAACCAATGCGGAGCCGACGGAGCAGGAAACCAGGGCGGAACCGGAGACCAGGACGGAACAGGAGCCCACCAGGGCGGAGCAGACGGTACAGGAGCCCACCAGGGCGGAGCAGACGGAGCAGGAGCCCACCAGAGCGGAGCAGACGGAGCAGGAGCCCACCAGGGCGGAGCAGACGGGACTGGAGCCCACCAGGGCGGGGCAGACGGAGCAGAAGACCACCAGACCGGAGCAGAAGACCACCAGAGCCAAACTGAAGACCACCACGGCGGAGCAGAGACCCATGGCAGAGACTGGGACCTAGGGGAAACTGAGACACAAGAGACAGGCAGAGCATATATGGCCTCAAGGACCGAGGCAGGGAACACAAGAAGTTCATAAGTGGCCTCTGTAGCCACGACAGGACAGGACGAGAATTCAGGGACAGCCCCTCTGGCTGCGACAGGACAGGCAACGAATTCACAGACGGCCTCCTTAGCCGTGACAGGACGAGACGAGGATTCGCAGACGGCCTCCTTAGCCGTGACAGGACAGGACGGGAGTTCAGGGACAGCCCTTTTGGCTGCGACAGGACAGGCAAAGATTTCACAGACGGCCTCCTTAGCCGTGACAGGACGAGACGAGGATTCGCAGACGGCCTCCATAGCCGTGACAGGACAGGACGGGAGTTCAGGGACAGCCCTTCTGGCTGCGACAGGACAGACAAAGAGTTGGTGAGTGGATACCCCTGACACCTCCGAAGGTTCTGCAGCGGTTGCCGCCACCTCTGGAGGTTCTACAGTGGTAACCATCTCTTTGACAGCGACACGACAGGCTGAGAGTACATTACTGGGCGCCACCACCCTAAAAGGAGCTGAAGCGAGCACCGCCGCTTCAGGAGGTTCTGCAGCATGTGCCACCACCTCTGAAGAAGCTGCAGCGAGTGCCATCGCTTCGGAGAGCACAGCAGCGAGTGTCACTACCCCAAGAGGTTCTGCAGCATCAGCCGCCACCTCTGGAGACATAACAGTGGGCGTCACCACCTCGGGCAGTTTTGTGGTGGTGTACGCAGATCAAAAAAAAACACAAAGCGATCCCCATCATGGGAAGCGCTTCGGACAGGGGAATTAGTGCAGGAACATAGGGACTCAAAGGGATAGGTGCTGGTTTAGGAATACCAGCTGCTCGGGCTGACACCAGCGGTGGATCCTCCACGCTGGATGCCAGTCTAGGATACTGAAGGACTGACCTTGGATATCTGGGTGTGGCAGACAGGACGTGACAAGACTCTGGCTGATCAGCTGTGACGTGACGTGGTTCTGGATGGTCAGCGGAGATGTGAAGAGACTCTGGAAGGTCAGCGGAGACGTGAAGAGACTCTGGAAGATCCGCTGAGACGTGATGAGACTCTGGATGGTCAGCGGAGACGTGATGAGACTCTGGAAGGTCAGCGGAGACGTGAGGAGACTCTGGATGGTCAGCGGAGACATGAGGAGACTCTGGAAGGTCAGCGGAGACGTGAAGAGACTCTGGAAGGTCAGCGGAGACGTGGCGAGACTCTGGACGGTCAGCGGTGACATGGCGAGACTCTGGACGGTCAGCGAAGACATGGCGAGACTCTGGACGGTCAGCGAAGACATGGCGAGACTCATGACAATCAACGGTGACTTGGCTTGACTCATGACAATCAACGGTGACTTTACTTAGCTCTTGAGGATCAGCCGCGACTTGACTTGGCTTTTTAACATCAACAGTGACTTGACTTGGCTCTTTAAGATCAGCTGTGAATGGAATTGACTCATGACTGGCAGCAATGACATGACAGGGTGTTGTTGTGGCCGCCACTTTGTCAACGGGTACGGCTGTCGCTGCCATCTTGTGAGCGTGCTCTGGTGCGTCCGCCATTTGAGTCATAGATGCGGTGTTGCGATCTTCATCCACGACACCCACAGTGAATAGTGAGCCAACAGTCAACAAAACAACTCAAAAAACAACTCAGTGATGAACGCGGACCCTCGCGTCTGAGCTGAGATCGCAGAGGTTGATTAATGCCATCACAAAAAATCTCAATTAAAATAATGTCCGGTAAATCTGAATAATGAGCAAAGGCTAAAAACTCCCTAATATGGTTCTCCAGTGATCGTGGGCCTTGTTTAAGAGCAAACAATAGTCTTGTTGTATCCATACCTGAGAAATGTTGGTCTGAAAAGTTGCTGGATCCTTGTGTGGCCGAGTATTCTGTAACGTGACGAACGAGACGTAAGACGTGCGGATCCATGTGCAAGCTTTTTTCAAAGACGTGGTCATAAACAGGCATAGTTCAATAAACAGCAAACAGGAATGGCAAGGGCAAGACAGAGTAATCCTTAGGGCAAGCGTGGGTCTAGATCGGCGAACGATATCCAGAGGGCTAGAGAAGAGGGGTAGTCCGATAACCTGAGCAATAATCCAAACGAGGTATACACAGAGTCTGAAATGGAGAGACAAGAGTAAATCCACAATACAAGGGCGGGAAACAGGAAACGAGACTATAAACAAAACAAACTAAACTTAGACTTAGAAAACACAGAATGGCTCGGTAAGGCAGCTAACACTAGGAGAGTGTTATACGCAGAACCAGACTCAGAGCTAAACATGAACACAGAAGGCTCGGTAAGGCAGCTAACACTAGGAGAGTATTATACGCAGAACCAGACTCAGAGCTAGACATACACACAGGATGGCTGGGTAAGGCAGCTAACACTCGGAGAGTGCTAAACGCAGGACAATACTCGGCAGTGAGGGAGAGAAAGTCCAAGGCTTATAAAGAGTGTGTGATTGTGTGATAGTTCTCAGGTGTGAGCATGTGATTGAGACAGCTGTGTGTACTTAGTGCAATGAATGATGGGAAATGCAGTCTGTGGGTGATATGTAACTGTCTGTGTGGTGTGAGAGTCAATATGATGGAAGAGCGACCTCTGATGGTGAGTGGGCGGAAGATCACGAACCGGATTCGTGACAGTTTGAATGAACTGATTCAAATCTCTGATTCATTTGCATAATCATTCAGAAATGCAGTGGTATATTAGAGGTCGACCGATAGTGGATTTTACTGATACCGATAGCGAGGTTGGACCACACTGCCCGATACCGATTAATCAACCGATAGTTTTTAAAATGGATATTGAAAAAAAATCTAAAAATAGTGCTTTACTATTTAAAAAAAAAAAAAAAAAAACTGTACTGAACCATGCTTGTTATACTGTATTGATCATTGAAGTTAGGTCATAGTTTAACTAATATAAAAAAATATTTCATATTTCTTCAAAATATAAAAATGTATTAGTAATAGTAAATGTAGTAGGAAATTTACACACTTATACAGCTTTCATTAATGTTAAAACGCCAGACGCATCGTGTTCAGTTCAAGCAGTGGTTTAAAACATTCGATTTAATCACCACATGGGCAAAAGTTTACTTCAAGAATGAGAAAGACAGAAAGAGAAAGCGCAATCTAAATGATAGCTCTCTATATGATGCATACTTTATTAGAACCACAGAAAGACAAACATTTTGCTGAAAAATGCACAATATACAATCTTGCAGCCTAGGGTGTAATCGGTCGACCTCTAGTAAATCTTGCTGTTTAACGTATTGTGATATAGATTGTATGAAAAAGACTGAATGTCATTCTTCCTTTTGTTAATTTAGTGAAAACAGTGGGCCACAGTGGCTGTTTGGCTGAAATGCTGGTTCCTTTGATTAAAAAGAAATAACCATTTTAAGCTATTTCACAGCAAATGCAAATGCAAATGCAAAAAAAAAAAAAAAGAAAAAAGACTGAGTTACATTCAGTTCGAGTTATATTCTTTAATAATTCTGAATTATAATTTAAATTTCAAAAGACAAGTTCTCTGATAAATGGCTCTGCTCTTTTCTGCAGCTGTGGTCACGGGCGTTTGTGACATGATGCCGGGACAGATACCGGACCCCTCGGTGACTGCCGGCTCGCTGCCCAGTCTGGGCCCTCTAGCGGGCATCTCTGCCACCACACTGACCGAACACCTGAAATACGCCGACCTCTGCAACCTTGGGGCCATGCTGTCCCCTTTACATCTACTGGGGAAGCTGGGCAAGAGGACGCTCCCTATTAAAGCCGAGGTGAGCACCTTTCATCCTTTAGCTTGGGGAAGAAATTTATGGGCATCTTTAGGAAAAAGCGCTGTTGTATTATCAGTATGTGAGGCCTGTTTCATATATGCATCTAAATGATTCATCTGCAGGAAACCCAAACCCGATAGCAGAGCTGTAAACTGATTTAATCATCTGGATTCAGTTAGTTTTATTAAATAGAAAGTGCTGTTTGTGTGCATTATTGTTCACTCCATTATCTGATATTGCTTTCCGAACATCTGCAGTACATGCACTGTAAAAAAAATGAAGTTGTAAATAAAACTAAGATTATTAGAGGGCATTTTACAAGAAAATACTACTTCAGTGTTTCTGCTTCAGAATTTCATGTTTAAGTGGTACTTGCCATTTCTTTGTGATTATTGTAAAGTTAACTATAAATTTCTGAATGAAGTTACAAAGTAAATCTTGCATCATATTTTTAGTATGCACATCTGGCACAATACTGTGCATTCTTACCAAACTGCAGTGACTCCATCTAGTGGAGAGAAAGTGACTGTTCAAACAAAAGACTCTGAATTAAAAACTGTGAATTTAAGTAAAGCACAAATGAAACATTAAAGCAAAATATAGTGTTTAGTTGGCAAACCATATCAAGCTATTTTTACATAGTGACAGAAGAAAAAAAAAAAAAAAAACTCCACAGTGGCGTTATTGATGATTTATAGACTTGACTGGAGATGAGAGATAAAAATCACAGGAAAACTTAAAATGTATGAAAAACTTCAGCACCAGCACAAGCTGTACACATGTTTCTGTACTGTTTAGCTAATAACTTAAAGATGCAGTTGCATCTCAAAATTCATTTCAATTATAATTACATATTTTATATTGAATTATTTATTTTTAAGTTATGTTCCCTGCCTTTTCATTTAGTTGTATTTTGACTGAGAATAGCAACAGATTCCTGTTTGAGAGAACAGTTAAAAAAACAGTGGAGTTAGAGCATTCATGCGGACTGAACAGCTGTTACTGTTATAGGAATAATGGTTCACCCAAACTTAAAAGTTAGCTAAAAAATGTGCTCACACTAGGGCATTTAAGATGTAGATGAGTTTGTTTCTTCATCAGGTTTGTAGAAATGTGTCTCTGCATCAGTGTCTCAGCAATGGATGCTCTGCAGTGAATGGGTGCCGTCAGAATGAGAGTCCAAACAGCTGATAAAAACATCACAATAATCCACACCACTCCAGTCCATCAGTTAACATCTGGAGAAGACAAAGGAAAGAATCTTTGAAATTGATTTTACTAAAATAGTCTGAAAATCTGGCTAAAGCCCATAATCCATAATAACGCTTCCTCCAGTGCAAAAGTCATCTGGTCTGAATCAGGAGAGAAATCTACACGAATCAAGCACCGTTTACAGTCGAGCAATGGTTTGAAGTTAAAAACGTCTTAATGCTGGATTTGTTTCAGGTTTTGTCTTCTCCAGATGTTAACTGATGGACTGGAGTGGTGTGGATTATTGTGATGTTTTTAGCAGCTGTTTGCACTCTCATTCTGACGGCACCCATTCACTGCAGAGCATCCACTGGTAGGGTTGGGAATCGAAAATCAATTCCAATTCCACAATTAGATACTTAAGGTCAGGAATCGGATACTTGTTGTAAAATTAAAATTTCAATTCCGCCTATCAATTCCTCTGTGCGTATCTTTTTTTTTTTTTAGGTGGCGAAAAGGGGCTGTTAAAAATGCATTCGTCTTTGAATCATTCATCCAGGAGATTCATTCAAAAACACTGATTCATCCAGTAATGAATCATTGAATCATTCCATTCATAAATTCCATGAAATCTTGTCTAATATTTTTTCTTCAGAATTGTGAGAGAACTACAACCTCCATTTGAGAAAAAAAAAAATCTCATTTTATCCAGAATTGTGCGGCTCTATTTCGAGCTCTTAATGGAGTCCAGTTTTTATGTAGCCGGCTGATTTTTGTTCATGGTATTCAGCAGCAATGAAATGTTTTGGAAAAGAGACACAGAATAAATGTTTGACTTTTTTTAACCACATTGAAATCGAAACTGTTAATCATGATCAGACTGCTCAAACTTTTTTGTAAATTCACCAGCAGAGACAAATGTGCTGTTCTTGGCTCCAAAAACTTTTTACTCTTATTGAATTATTATTTATTTTTACATTTTTATTTCTAAAGGTGAATTGAATGTTTTACCCTGGTTTCCTAAACAAATGAAGTACTTTATTGGCACATACTCATTTTGTAGGAAATGTAGTGTATAAAAACCTATAAAAAGCCTTCATTTTCTTTTTTTGCTGTTGCCACTCTTACAGAAAGATGAAGAGGAAGAGCGAAGGAAAAGAAGGCGAGAGAAAAACAAAGTGGCAGCAGCAAGATGTCGAAACAAAAAGAAAGAAAGAACAGAGTATCTACAAAGGGTAAGAAGTCTGTAAAAGCCTCAGTCAGTGTTGGGGAAAATTACTTTTAAAAGTAATGCATTGCAATATTGCGTTACTTCATTTAAAAAAAGTAACCAATTGTGTTACTTCGTTACTTTTTATGGAAAGTAATGCATTATTTTACTTTTGCATTACTCTTTGTCACCCTGCAATAGACTTGCTTGTTTATTTTTAATAACAAAAAAACACAAAAGTAATATTTTTGACAACTAATTCATTTCACTTTTGGTGTGAAAGGCACACCAAAAGTGAAATGAATAAGCCTCAGGCTGAAGGAAGTTTCTCTCAACATGGGACAGATGCCAGCAAATAAACGTAACTGGCGTTACTTATTTTAAAAAGTCATATACAAGTCATATTTTCTTGTAAATTTAAAAGTAATGCATTATAGTATTGCGTTACTCCATAAAAAAGTTACTAATTGCATTACATTTTATAGTAAGTAATGCATTACTTTACTTTTGTGTTGTCACCTTGGCTCCAATATTTTCTTGTAAATATAAAAGTAATGCATTACTTTACTAGTAACTTAAGTAATCTGATTACATTACTTCCTTGTAATGCGTTACTACCCCCAACACTGGCCTCAGTTCTGTATCAACATTTAGCAGCAGTGTATTAATGTGCTTTCGACTCTTCACTGAAGGAGTCTGAGCGTCTAGAGATGATGAACTCGGAGTTGAAAGCACAGATCGAGGAGCTAAAGCACGAACGACAGCAGCTCATACTGATGCTCAATCGCCATCGGCCCACCTGCATCGTGAGTACGGACAGCATCAAGACGCCTGAGAAAGAGGCCAACCCTCTCCTGGAGCAGGTGGAGGCCAAATGAGAAGGAACCACACATTTCCATGTTACTGTTTACAGGTCAGCTCGTCTCCAGCTAGCTGAAGCACTTGGACATTTTAGGGAAGAGAGAATGGCGTTCTCTGACCTGCGAGGTTGGAGTTTAGAGACTAAACAAAGCAAAAAGAAAAACACACGGATGGCCTGTGCGTTGGCAGTTGCAAAACTTTTGTGAGATCAGTTTTTTTTTTTGATCATAAAGTGCCTTATTTGTTTTAGTCCATTTAGTTTTTTGGAAAGAATTGTCTTTAGGTTGTTCTGAATTGATGAAAACACTCATCGAATGGTGGGACATGCATGTTGTGGCCTCGCCATGTTAACTGGATGATTCTTCACGGACTGTCTCAACGTTTATTCACCATTTGCTACCTACAGTTGCGTTTTTTTTTTTTTTCTGACGCAGGCGTCATGTATGCACATATGTATGAACTGTTTACATCTTGCCAATTTATTATAGTTATCTAGTATATAAATATATGTATATGATTTTTATACTTCCTGTACATGGACTTATCACTAGATGTGATACATTTTATGCAACAATTTCATAACCTCTATTTCTGTGACTTATTCAATTTGTTGTATAGCTGTGAAAACTGCAAACTATTATTAAACAAGTGATTTCCAAATGTTATTTTGCAATACTCTGAATTTTTGGAGTTGGTCAACCTGTAGCCATTTACTGTAAAACTTCTTTCAAGCTCAGTTTCATATTCATTTCATTTTTTTCTTGACATAAAAGCAACGCAATCAGAAAAGGCACACTCTTAAAAATAAAGGTGCTTCAAAAGGTTCTTCAAGCGATGACATAGACGAACCATTCAGTCAAAGGTTCTTTAAAGAACCATCTCTTTCTTACCTTTTTATAATCTGAAGAACCTTCTTTCACCACAAAGAAGCTTTTGTGAAACAGAAAGGTTCTTCAGATGTTGAAGGTTCTTTATGGAACCATTTAGACAAAAAAGGTTCTTCTATGGCATCGAGAAGCAGCTTTATTTTTAAGAGTGCAGCTAAAGATAGAATTAAAGGCTGCTGTGTTTACAAAAACAACAAAAAAACAAACAAACAGGTGCTTCAAACATTTTCTGTTTTGTAACCTCTTTTGTTTGTCATATACCAACATTAGCCCCATCAACGTGACTCCATTAAACAGTTTTCCTACTAAATCATATTATACCTGATATTATTTATACATATAATTTACGTTAGTAGTCACTTTTTTAAAAACAGACATATATTATGCTACATCATGCATACATGTTTATAAAATGTGCACATATCATAATTTTTCATATTTTTTAAATATTTTGAACACATACTTAGATTAAAATGGAAGAGGAAATTGTGAATAGATAATCATAAATCATAATTTTATATGTTTCAGAATTCTAAATATCTCTTTGTAGCAGATATACAGTGCATAAAAAATCATCCTGGTCTAAAGCGTTTTTGGTTTGTTGTTTGAGGTCCCTGCATTATTGGCAAAACTGAAATGATTCCAATATGAAGTATGATAGTATGAAAAAAAATATCATTAAGTTCATATGTCATTTGCCCTTCAAAATCATCAAGTACAGTTAATCTATTAGTTAATAATAAATGAATATGCATAGAAATACAAGTGTGCCATTAAATGTATAATCGTGGATTTAGTACATTAATGGCTAAACTGTCCAGAAATGCCTATTACAGCAGTTTCCTAAATAAGAAATCACTAATGGCTCTGGTATTTCCACACCTTTTTTTTTCTAGTCATATTTTACAACTGTATTCATCCTTCAAAGTCCTCTACAGACTTTTTCTTACACCTTATGTAAAGTGCAGTCTTCCTTCTGCAACTGTCACGATGAAAAAAAAAAAACTACACCCATAATGTTGTTAAGAAAATTCCACCAATCAGAGAGTTGTGGCAAGAAAATCTCAGCAAAAGAGCTCTGCAGGGAACATCCTTACTTATATATTTGTATATGCATATTTGACAGTAAACTTAGAATATATTATTTCTATAGATATTATTCAACTACTTTAAATGAATAGTTTTATATTTCTCCACCATTTTTAATTTGCAATGCTTCATGGGATTGTAGTTCCTTGCCCCATGAAAGCCATTCAGTTCTCAGTCTTGTGCCTTTGTCTTTTGTCTATAAATGCCTTTTTGCTTCAAACAGAAGTTTGCAGTGTTTTGGTTTGGTTCATGCCTTGTAACTCTTTAAAGGCAAGGTAAGCAATTTCTGGAAGCCAATGTTGATATTTGAAATCACCAAAACAAACACGCCCCTACCCCAAAAGGGTCTCGCCCCTATTTTGATAGATCCGCCCCACATATATGTAGCCTACGCAACCCAGGCAACAATTAGTTCTGTGAAACATAAGCTGCTTTTCCACCGAAATTACCAGGAACAATATGTCCCAGGAACTTTTTCCCCCAGACCTGTTGCTGTCTGCGTTTCCATCGCGGTCTGAACTACCGAGATGATTAGGCAAATGGTCTGGTGATGTAACATTAGGTCTGCCCGCGTTTCTTAATACCAAGTACGCAAATTTCGGACTTGCATCCTCAGTAGTTCGGACTTCACGAGTTAGACTCAGAGTGTGAACTCCCGCGGACGGAACGACGCAAGTCCGGTAATTCTGCAAACAGCAGCTTACAGGTGCATCTCAATAAATTAGAATGTCATGAAAAAGTTCATTTTTTCTTGTAAATTATTTCAAAAAGTGAAACTTTCATATATTTTAGATTCATTGC